>NKYR01000104.1:0-106796 GCA_003184365.1 Evernia prunastri
CGGTCGGGGCTGAAAGTAGGGTTATTCCTCATACTGCGTGGAAGTTCTAGTTTGTAGGATTCGCCTGCTTTTCCTATGACGCGATAAGGGCCTAGCATCTTATCTTCTAGGTCCTTGACAGGCCTCTCAGTCCGGATGTTCTTTGATGATAGCCAGACCCAATCTCCTTCATCATAGGTGACGTCCTTTCGGTGTTTATTTGCCTGAACTCTCATGGCCTCCTGGGCCTTCTTCATTCTTGTGGTCCCATATTCCAACAACTGCTCCATTCGTGCAGCAATATCCTCTGCTTTGCTAGCCTGTAGCCGTTCGCGGGTAGACTCATAGGATGTGCAGTCTTTGTCAAATGACATGCGCGGGTGGAATCCTTTGTTGAAGTAGAACGGCGTAAGAGAGGTAGCAGAGGAGGTGTTATTATTGTCACTGAACTCTACCATAGGAATCCACTTGGCCCAGTCGTCCTGGAGGTAGTTGCAGTACGTCCGCAGGCCTCTTTCGACGTCCTGGTTAGCTCGCTCAGTCTGACCGTCAGTTTGGGGGTGATAGGCTGTGGAGAGGTTGGCCTTGATGCGTAAGCGTTTGCAGAGGCTTTTCCATAGAGTAGATACGAATTGCGCGCCTCGATCAGACGTGATAGATAGCGGGAGGCTGTGCAAACGGTAAACGTTCCATAGCAGGATCCACACTAGTTCCTCAGAGGAGGTTCCTTCGTCCCCCCAGTGGCACGGGACGTAATGGCGCTCTTTGGTTAGGCGATCGATCAGGGTGCAGATAGCATTGAACCCTTCCGATAAAGGGAGTCCAGTGATGAAGTCCATAGCTATATCTTGCCACCTCTTTTGCGGAACTGGGAGGGGAACAAGTAGACCATTGGTCTTATCCCTAGGCGCTTTACTGCGTTGACAGGGATGACAGTTTCGGATGTATCGCTTGACTGTAGCTGCGTACCCTGGCCAATAATAGTGACGGGTGAGGAGGGCTATGGTCCTTCTTACTCCGCAATGACCACTTGAGGGCTGGTCATGAACTTCTCTTATCAACTCAGTGCGTAACTCCTCCGGAACGTCAGGTACCCAAAGAAGGCCGTTCTTAAAGAGGGCTTCATCGACGACTCTGAATCTGTCCAGGGTCTGGCCATGAAGTTTGCGTTGATTTCGCGAGATCGCCTCACGAAACTCATTGCATGTGGGGTCAGTCACATTCAACTGGCGGATACGTTCAAAGATACCTTCCTCGACCTCAGTCACGCGGAGCTGGACTCGGTCAGGGGTTAGAATGACTTGACGTTGATGTTGTGCTCTCTCGTCCTCCTCATCTTTAGGGGTAGACTCAGGCATGCGTGTCAAAGCATCCGCTTTGCTATTGGACCTCCCAGGCCGGAATATGACTTTGAAGTTGTATTCCGATAGGATGTCTAAGTAGCGGGCCTGACGTCGAGTGAGTTCCTTGTTTTCCATGAAGGTCTTTAGTGCTTGGTGATCGGTGAACACTTGAATTGGTAGATTAGTGCCTTCTAACTCGGGCCTCCAGTGCTCGAAGCATCGAATGATAGCTAGCAATTCTTTGTCNCGCTCTTTGGTTAGGCGATCGATCAGGGTGCAGATAGCATTGAAACCTTCCGATAAAGGGAGTCCAGTGATGAAGTCCATAGCTATATCTTGCCACCTCTTTTGCGGAACTGGGAGGGGAACAAGTAGACCATTGGTCTTATCCCTAGGCGCTTTACTGCGTTGACAGGGATGACAGTTTCGGATGTATCGCTTGACTGTAGCTGCGTACCCTGGCCAATAATAGTGACGGGTGAGGAGGGCTATGGTCCTTCTTACTCCGCAATGACCACTTGAGGGCTGGTCATGAACTTCTCTTATCAACTCAGTGCGTAACTCCTCCGGAACGTCAGGTACCCAAAGAAGGCCGTTCTTAAAGAGGGCTTCATCGACGACTCTGAATCTGTCCAGGGTCTGGCCATGAAGTTTGCGTTGATTTCGCGAGATCGCCTCACGAAACTCATTGCATGTGGAGTCAGTCAGATTCAACTGGCGGATACGTTCAAAGATACCTTCCTCGACCTCAGTCACGCGGAGCTGGACTCGGTCAGGGGTTAGAATGACTTGACGTTGATGTTGTGCTCTCTCGTCCTCCTCATCTTTAGGGGTAGACTCAGGCATGCGTGTCAAAGCATCCGCTTTGCTATTGGACCTCCCAGGCCGGAATATGACTTTGAAGTTGTATTCCGATAGGATGTCTAAGTAGCGGGCCTGACGTCGAGTGAGTTCCTTATTTTCCATGAAGGTCTTTAGTGCTTGGTGATCGGTGAACACTTGAATTGGTAGATTAGTGCCTTCTAACTCGGGCCTCCAGTGCTCGAAGCATCGAATGATAGCTAGCAATTCTTTGTCATAGATATGATAGTTACATTCGGCTGGAATCATGCTCTTGCTATAGAACGCCACTGGATGGAGTACTCCCTCGTCATCGTATTGGGATAGAACTCCGCCAAGCACATAGTCAGAAGAGTCAGTCTCGAGGATGGCCTGGCGAGAGGGGTCATAGTGTCGAAGGACAGGGGCAGAGGTCACTCGTTCTTTAAGGCGCTTAAGGGCCTTTTCGTAGGCGTCATTCCATACGAAAGGAGTATCCTTCTTAGTCAGATTGACTAAAGCGCGGACTATTTTGGAGAACTCGTGAATAAATCGTCTGTAGAAGTTCGCAAATCCCACAAAGCCCTGGCCCTCCTTCAAGTTCGTGGGAGTCTTCCAATTGAGGATACATTCAATCTTCTTTGGGTCCATTCGTAGGCCCTCCCCGGATATGATGACACCCAGGAAGACGGTCTCTTCCACATCGAATTCGCATTTGTGAATGTCTACCTGGAGTCCAGCCTCACGCAGTCGTTCCAATACTTGTTTTACATGAGTTTGATGTTCCTTCTTGGTCTTGCTGTAGATCAAGATATCATCAAGATAGGCTTGACAGAATTCGTTCAGGAAATCGAACAGAATGTCATTGATGTAGTGTTGAAAAGTGCTTGGACCGTTCGTCAGGCCAAAGGGAAGGACTCGATATTTGTAGGCTCCCAGCGCTGTAATGAAAGTGGTGAAGTCCTCGCTATCTGGGTCCATTCGGAGCTTATTGAAGGCGGCGATGATATCTAATCGGGTGAGGTGTTTGCAACCACCGATCTTTCCAATAACCTCCTCAATCAGAGGGAGCGGGTACCGATTGCGCTTGGTGAGAGCATTGAGTTTGCGATAATCCACACAGAAACGTAGGTCGCCGTTGGCCTTCAAGGCAAAGAGGACTGGTGAAGAATATGGGGCCTTGCTGGGAGTGATGAACCCCTTGGACAGATTGTCTGTTAGGTACTCCTTAACCTTCTGCAGTTTGTAGGGCGACATGCGGTATGCGCGACTCTGTGGAGGTCTCACATCGCTGTTCAGTTCGATCTTATGGTCATAGGGTCGATGCGGAGGTAGATGGTTTGCTTTAGACCGGTCGAAGACGTCCAGGAAGTCATGATATTCAGGAGGGAGCTTACGTTTGACTTCCTCGAGATTCTGAGTAGAAGCTTCTACCGATGCGAGGCTTATTTCTTCCATCTTGACTGCAATATCAAACGCGATCTCCCTATCGATGTCCTCCATAGACATAGCGAATAATTGGGTTCCCGTGTCCTCCGCCCGACGTGCTATGGAGGCAAACGACGCAGCGCCCACACTGTGGATCGAGAAAGGCTTATCCCCAGGGGACGGTTGGGGGCGAGGAAGAACTTGCGGCTTGAAAAGAGGTTTCTGAGTTATCTCAGTAGGGGGTGGCGACTCGACTGGGGAGGGAGCAGGTGCAGGAAGGGCGGTTAGAGTGAGATTCTTAGGAAAGAGGATAGAGTCATTGCTCATATCGAGTAGCACCCCAAAGCGATTCATCCAGGGTTTTCCGAGGATGGCTGCATGCTGACCGAGGTCTGCGATCAACATAGGTGCTGTTGGCTCCTTGTGGCCAGGGAGGATGAGATTTGGATAGATAGCATGTGTAATTGGTTTCTTGCATAGCTGACCGTCGTAACCCCGAACAAGCTTGGGCTTTGACAGTTGGACTGGTTCAATAGCTAAGGTTTGGCAGATCTCCTTCGCTAGGCGTCTATCGACGAACGCATACCCGGTGGCCCCTGTGTCAACGAGGAAATGAAGATTGTAGGCCTCCCCTTGGGAGGTCAGGCTTCCTCGTACTAGGAAAGGCTTCGTCGTGAACAACTCACGCTTAGCCTCTTCTAAGGTGCACAGGGTCAAGATCTCACCCCAGTCCGTGACTCTGGATGGGGTTATTCGTTTTCCGACTCCGATTGCTCGGAATCTACTGAATCCTCATCCACATGGCTGTCAGTATGGACGTCGATTTCATTCACCCGCAAAGGAGGGCGAGAGGATGGTCGGTCAGGGCAATTAGCGGCCAAGTAACCAGGCTTATGACAGATGTAGCATGACCCGTCCTTTTGATCCTCAAGTGCCTTTCGTCGCTGTTCGGGATTGGGTGACTGGCGGCGGTTTTGATAGGAGTCTCTCGGAGTCACAGCAAAGGTCACTTGCTTAGAAGCCTTCGAGCGGTTCGCTTCCTTAGATACTTCTTTTTCCTTTGTGACCTTGATCTCCTTCATAGCCCGGTGCTCGTTATCTACCTTAGTGAGATAGCTACGTAGTTTGGACACCGTGTCGAGGTCAGCCCCAGAGTTGGCCCACGCTGAGCGGAGGCGGGGTCGGATCTTTTCTTTCAAATCATGGATCATCATCTTGTCAGACAGCTCTAAATGAGTCGCAAGGCGTCGGAAATCCATAAAGAACTCTACAAACCGTTGCTGTTGTCCCTGAGTTAATACGCGGAATTCCCGAACGTAATTGCCTTCGCGATCGGGGTCATCGAAAGATTCTTCTAAATCCGTAAGAATCTCTTCTACCGTTCGGTAGGGATTAGTTGTGAGACGGTGAGTGCGAGCATATACAATTTTCGCAGCCTTTCCCTGAGTTCGTGAATGCACATAGGCGATCCTGGACTGTTCCGACTCGTAATGGTCGTAGTTGATTTCGAGCTTATTGGTCATCTTGGAAATCCAGTCATCCCACGTGGGATCTGTTCCATCGTCGAGCATAGGTGGATGGGGCATCTTTTCAGAGCGTCTACCTGTCTGGACTTGAACAGAAGATGGAGTACCGTCTCGTCGAGAACGAAGTTGTGTTTGCAATTCTTGGACTTGTGACTTCAATTGAACGGCCTCATCCTGCGATGCTTGAAGGGCTTCACGGGCCTCGTTCTTCTTTCTCTTCTCGGCCTCATACCGATCTTTGTAGCCCGGATTCTTATCTAGCATGTCGTCGTACAACTGAGTGGCTTCAACACCGAGGTCCCTCTGTTCCCTTAGTTCATTCAACCCAGCCAGGAACTCCTCAGGGTTCGTTTCTGCTAGATGCTGCAGCTGATCTCGAGTGACGACGTTATGAATTGAGACAGCATCTTCAGTGATTCGGGAGGCGCTTCTGCTAGGCAGGGACACGCGCCGGTTGAGAGTGTTAGCAAGATGCTCTTCAAGACGCTGCGGGAGCTTAGGGTACGCGACGTGACCTGGTGACGGCGAGGGTCCTCCAGCACCTTGATTGAGGTCTCGTGGCATCGTAGGGGGCTAGGAGTGGTGTTGGTAGCGAGTAAGAAGNCCCCCCCCAACCAAACCCCCTCTTCAAGAGCGCCTATGAAACCCTACAGGTCCGATTGACATCATAGCAGACGAGCGCACCACAATGCCTACATCCCATAGCTGATCACAGACCCCAATTCAGCCACATTTAGAGCTTCCCTAGCATCGCGTAGAAAAACCACCTCCGCCATCGGTTCTTTCAACGACGCGATAAAGGTGGCCCGACTGGCTCAGCACGCCGACCTGACAATTGGCCCTTGGCAATCATGGCGAATCGGGGGATTAGACTCGGCAGCACCACATTTTTTACTTCGCTGATTCCGGGGGGGGAGGAGGGCAAATATGGAGGGTCTTCCGGGACCAGCGTCACGAGTATGAAACAACATTTTCTGGTGCATTTCTGGACAATCTGATAACGCCGTTCAAAGGCGAGATTTACGGAACGTTGAGCATTCCCTGTTTGTTCTGGAACCGGACATCGAAGGACGCATTCTGCACGTATACTAGCTAGCCGGATCATTTCGGTCGCCGGCTTCCTCAACGCACTCCAGATCGTCCCTCCCCCGCCCCCCCTTTGGCTATCGGCATTGTTGTTTTGGGGGTTTATGTGGGGCCGAGCGCGGCGTCGGCGCGGCGGGGGGGCATGAAGCCTAACGGCAGGTAGGGGGGAAGGTGGGAACTGTTGGAGAAACCTTGTCTAGATCCCGTCCCTTCTGGTCTCGACCCAAGGTTTTCGTGCGGACGGACAGACGCAGCTAGGTAGAATCGTGCGCGAAGAAAGGGCAGGCGAGCGGATTCGGATGCGTGGTCGCGGGCAAAAAGATAGTTGTGGAAGAGTAGCGCGGTCCGATGATGTCCAGAGTTGGAGAACGAAACGGAAATGACTTCGAGCATGACGCGAACGCAAGATGACGGGGTGTTGCAGGTTCGTTTTATTCGAGACCCGCCTGGTTGAAAGTCGGGGCGTGTGTTGTCGAATCCACCGAATTCAATTTACCGACTCCGAATGTTGATTCGGAACCGAGCACCGAATTGTCGACTTGTCTGAAGAGCTTTAACTTCACGTGGCGTCACCGACACGACCGTCGATTCCAGGATTCTTTTCAGGTCTGGACTTTTGCTTTTGGGGGGTTTGTACATGTATCGCTCGTCCAGGCAGGGAGAATAAGCCTCTCGTCCCCACGTTTTTTCCTCGGGAAAATCGAACAGGCACACCATGTCCGCCCTCGACCTTGTCATCACCTGGCCACTGACGACCGTCGCCGCCTCCTTCGCCCTCTACGTCGCCCTCCTCTACACCTACCGCCTGACCCTGCACCCGCTCGCCAAGTTCCCCGGCCCCCGCCTCGCGGCCGTGACCTTCTGGTGCGAGTTCTACCATGACTTCTTCCGCGGCGGCCAGTACCTCTTCCGCATCCGCGACATGCACGCCCGATACGGCCACATTGTGCGCATCTCCCCGGACGAACTGCACATCGACGACCCTTCCTTCCTCCCCGAGCTCATGCCCGCCGGCGGGCGCCGCCGGGACAAGTATTCGCGCATGATCCAGGTCTTTGGCTTCTCGCAGGCCGCGGGCGCCACGGCCGACCACGACCTGCACCGGACCCGGCGCGCCGCCATGTCCAAAATGTTCTCGAAGGAGTCGGTGCGGAGGCTGGAGCCGATCATGAGGACCAACCTGGACAAGCTGTTGGTTCGGCTGAAGGGGTTCCAGGATGACGGGAGAGAGATTAGCCTGTTGCCCATGTTCGGGGCTTTTACCAACGACGTGATCTCCGAGTACGCGTACGGCTTCAGTCTGAACTGGCTGCAAGCGCCGCAGTTCAACCAGGTCTTTTTTGACATGGTGGGTAGCTGACGATGTGTTTGGTCTTCGATCGCTGAGAATTACCCACAGATCGACGGCTTCCATGACCTTGGGCCTCTGGCGGTCCAATTCAAGTGGTTCATGCCGTTCTTCGCTCGCCTACCTCGGTGGCTAGTACTGAAAATTAACCCGGGATTCGGGACCTTCATAAAATTCAAACTGGTAGCCCTGGCGCCTCCACCCTTCTTTGGTAACTGGGCTAACCTCTTTGCAGCAACTGTTAGGCAATATCGACAGAGTTGCAAAGTCCCATAATCAAGGGAAGGACAGCAAAACGGTGTTCGACGAAATACTAGACAGCAAATTATCTGCCGAGGACAAGAAACCGCTCCGACTGCTCCAGGAGGCTCAGAACTTCTCGATCGCAGGCACAGAAACCACATCTTGGATCCTGAGTGTACGTCAAAAAATATTGATACTCCCACCATCTTACGAAAGTTGACGTCAGTCTCAGATCATGACCGTCCACCTCCTTTCCACCCCAAGGGTCCTCGCGAAACTGAGAACCGAACTCCAAGCCGCCCTCCCCGATGTCTCCGCGCCGTTATCAATCAGGGATATCGAACAGCTACCATACCTCAGCGCTGTCATCACCGAGGGCCTCCGCCTCGCAATGGGCACCAGCCAGCGCCAGACGCGTATCAGTCCCACCGACGTCATGACCTTCAACGACGGCAAGAAGCAATGGCATATCCCGCCCGGGGTGAGTAGGACAACCCCCCTTCTCTCCAATCTTTCCCACACGCACGTTCTGACACCGCACCCTCTAGACACCAGTTGGCATGGCCGCGCCGCTTGTTCACCTCAACCCGGACATCTTTGCCGATCCCATGGAATTCCGGCCCGAGCGCTTCATCGAGAAGCCGCAACTCAAGCGCTACCTGATGACGTTCTCACAGGGGTCGAGGCAGTGTCTGGGCATGCAGCTGGCGTACACGGAGCTCTTTTTGATGCACTCGGAGATTTGGCGCCGGTTCGGCAGCAAGGAGGATCACGGGGAGGATGGTTGGTGGGAGTTGTTCGAGACGGACCGGAGCGACACGGATATGGCTTCTGATCGGTTCGTGCCATATCCGAGGGCGGATAGTAAAGGCATTCGGATCAAGGTACGCAAGTGAACAAGGAAACAAGTGAAGAAATGTTTGGAATTTCTTTGAGGCAACTTCCCCCAAGTGTGAGACTTGGTCTGCACAAGCTATAATCATCGGAAAATCGCTAGACCAATGAAAGAAAGGATTTTGCTAAGTAGGCGATCTGGTACCTCCGTAACGCAATATACGATACTTGTCAATACCGTCAGCAAAGCGAATAAAGGTCGCAGTATAAGACATACTACAAAATTGGAAACATTGTCTTCCATGGCAACACTAACGAGCGAACTCATACACACCTCCACTCACTATGCTCCAAGAAGCTTCCCTTTCTGATTCGCCCGGGCAATGGGCTTGGATCTCAGACACCGTGGCCATAAGCACGAGTAAAAGCATCAATCAGCATTTGCAAGGGTCCTTCGGACAAGGCGGGAGTGGGTATTCCGTTTGAGAGCATTTCGTATCAAGAGGTGTTGTCGATGGTCGGAGTTGTAAGCTATCCACCTGGCTCCAGGTCAATGTCGGAAGCAATTTGGTAAGGTCATAGTTTCGTCCCGCATCCGGTCTGAGGTTGCTGGTAGATTTGAGCGGTGAGCGACGTTGCGCCCAATGGATGCGCTGCCTTAGTGGCCAGGGATTTGCATTTGGACATGCCAGCTTTGATCAAATGTTGATGATTATCTGGCCAGAAGAAGTGGTAATTCATGCCAATTGTTTCTGCGATTTTACTATCCGAGATACCAGCGGAATAGCCTCTAGATCTCCAATGAGGGTTTCCGACACTCTTCTATCCTTCCCAAAGCACGTACCGGTGTTGCGTCTTACCTCGCTTGCGTATATCAGGAGGATATTTGTAGGAGGTAGGAGCAATAATGCTAGAGCAGGCTTGAGGTCCTGATGGCCGTGGGCCAGCTGAATTTTGGGAGGCAGATCAATCTCATAGGCGATTCCGCAGGCTCGCTTACCTTTCCACGCCCGGCCTCGCGAGCCTGAACTCCTCCAGCACGACCCGCAGACCTTTCTCCTTAGACCCTTTCCTCTCATCACTCACCTCTTCTTCCCCGAACCAACTGAACCCACACTTCTTCAGCACCCGCCGACTTCCATCTCCACCCGGTCCCGTCACCGCCTTCAGATATGCCCTCTCATCCTCATTCAGCACAGGATGCCCATCCGCATACCGCTGCCAATACATGTGGATCCAAGCCCCCAAAGCTTCCGTGGCGTAGCCGTGGCCCCACGAGGAGGGGTGGAAGATGTAGCCGATCTCGGGGAGGGAGTGCGCGCCTGTCAGGCCGATTATCTGTGGCGATGGAACGTCCGTAGTAGGGAGCGGTGAAACGGTATAACACATGCTCTTTTCACTTTCAAGTCTGGTTTTGAGCCATCCGTCGCTCTTCTCCCGCGTGTCAGGCTCGGTCCAGTAGAGTACTCTGGGGTCAGAGCGGATAGCAAAGACACCTTCGCTGTCGGCGGGAGAGAGAGGACGGAGGAGTAGACGTTCGGTTATGATTGTGTCGCTAGAGCATTTTATTGGCGGTGATGACATACTGCAAGTTAATCGGACCCGATGGAAAGCTGTTTGGCAAGAAGCATTTGCAGGGGAACGGCTAGACAGAACACCAGTAGGGAGATCTGCGCCAAAAGCCCCCCGCCATGCGCTCAAAGGCTCATTGTTCGAATCGTCCTCAACAGATAACCCTGAGGATCAATTTATGCGCTCTCAGAAAGCTCAAAGTTGTTGCAGGGTAAGGTACTACCTGAGGTACTCCTCGTACTCCTCCTAGCGTTGGATACTCGCTAACGGTGCCACGCGCGATTAGTCCACTCTGGCACTCGTTTAATATCAGTGCAGGCATTCGGCATTCAACATTCAACAACCTCTGTTGATTAATGTATTGTTGAGTGGACTAAGGAGTATCTAACGGTAGGAGCAGTAGGCACAAAGCACTAGAGCTAAGTCCACTAGCAGGGGGGCAGCCCGATATGAGAGTCTGCAGGTAGTCTTCTCCGCCGCGCGGTTAATGTGCTCCCATTACACGTCTCCCAGCTTTCATAGGTTGGCATCGATCTTATGAAGTGCTGAGAAGCCAGGAAAGGGGAAAAGAGACAGGTCCGAAGAAGACATGGCTAGTCCTCCAACAAGGAATACCCGCACGGTCCCCATGGAAGTTCTGTCCTTGGGGATGCCGAGAACTGGGACAGCGAGTACGCCCAGCCTGTGCCCTGCTCTCCTTGATCTACATGACACAAAGATCACTTCCTCAGGGAAGGTCTGAATATGAAGAAGCATCTTGTCTGACTGGTGACAGCAATGCAAGCCGCACTAGAAACTCTGGGGTACAAGCCCACCTATCATGGATACACTCCACTCGATAACACCGATGACTGCGTCAAATGGATCCGCGCCTTCGAGGCGAAGTATCACAAGCGCGGTCCTCAATTCAGTCGCGATGACTGGGATGATTTGCTGGGAACTTATCAAGCCGTGACTGACTCGCCAGCCATCTGCTTCGCGGAAGAACTTATTGAGACATATTCAGAGGCGAAAGTCGTGCTTGTCGAACGAGATATAGAGCGCTGGTATCAGAGTTTCGAAGTCATGATCAATGAAATGTATAACCCTATCCTCAACGTCCTACGGGTGCTCGACCCTCAGCTCATTGGGCCTCTCGCTACCATGTACTACCATGTCTACAAAGACCGCCAGGGATTCTGTCGAACCGATGATAAGAAGGAGCTACAAGCTACTGCAAGGAATCTCTATAGGGAGCATTATGAACATGTCAGGCAACTTTGTCCGGAAGAAAGACTGCTGAACTTCAGACTCGAAGATGGCTGGGATCCACTATGCGACTTCTTGGGCAAGGAGAAGCCCGGAGTGCTGTTCCCGAGAGTCAACGAGGGAGCTGCGCTGAAAGAGAGATTCAAGGAATTTAATAAACGCAGTATGCTGCTTGTACTGAGAAATCTGGCACTGGTCTCTGTATCGGTCCTGATAGGCCTACTTGGCGTGGGATGGATGAGGCGGTAGCCGTGTATAATCATAAGACCAGTCTGGAGGCCGGCTGTTACTGCCGAGAACGGAGCGCTTTTCGCAGGAATGTTATGGAAGATGCCCAAGCCATGGACGAAGCAATGTGAGTGAGAAAAAATGGCCCAAAATCAGGTGGAAGACGTATGACTTTCTGGTATGAGCTCGTGAGTGTGAGCTGTAGCGACCTTGAAGATACGCTCTGCAGAAAGGCGCCCGAGAACACTGGTGGATGGAGCTGATACTGCCATCTCTGAACTACGGCACCTACTCCTGACGCAGAACGTAGCACACTTCAAGCCCGCTGGGACACAATCCATTCTACCATGCCAATGACTATTCGCGGTATGCTTTCTTCAAATAGGCTCGGTTTGGACATTGGTGAAAAGCCGGCGATATGTTTTTATATCTGGGTGGTCGTCTCAGGAAACTAACCCAAGTCTACAAAGCCGTGAAGTCTGATGGCCGCACATGCCTCAGCCCAGGACCTCGCGAACTATTAAAGCTTCTGGTAATTATTGCAATGTTGCAAAATGGCGCGCATCAGCACCGATCACGAGAAATCTCCAATGAGCACCCACACAGCGTAGATCACAGCAGGCTGCTGTCCAGTGTATCCACGTGCTGACCAAATAATTTTACAGATATCCTCTCCCTCCCAAGAACCCAATCACCACTTTAGCTTTCGTGGACATCATCGTCAATTCCATCCCAGCTGTTACTGGATCGTTTTTCGATCTTTAAGACCTCCCGCAAGAGCTGCGCGAGCGAGTCAGTATCTCTGTCAAAATATGTTGCCTTAATCTCTGCCCGTAAGTGTCGTCTCTAAGACAAAATCGAAAAACGAGGCTCAATCTCAGGTCGTTTCGGCTCGGCTCGGGAGTATATCTCTGTGAAAAGATGTTGCCTTAACCTCTGCCCGTAAGTGTCGTCTCCAAGACAAATCGAAAACAGAGGCTCAGTCTCAGGTCTTTTCGGCTCGGCTCGGGAGTGTAATTGCAAGGCTTACTCGCGTCCAGAGTCCAGGACCATAGGGTCGCTGTGCCGTCTTGGGGCCCATTGGAATACGGATCAGGGCCTATAGAAGCTCCAAAGGCCAGTGGTCTATGCGCTCTCGCAACATACATCTAAGGTAGCCCTGGTGGCACTTCGGTTACCGGTGTTGAGAATAGGGCACAAGGCCGAATAGACAATGCTTTATTGAGTAGTACACATGAGGTCGAGATGTGCAGAATAACTAGAAATTATCGCCAAGCCACTAGTACGAAGGCTGATTGCCAATTTGATTGTACTCGTACGAGGGGTTCAGTCACTACATGATATCTCGATTCTTCAACTTCGAGGTCTTATCATTTGGTCAACGAACACATTCTGCACCGCAGCCATGTCCTCTCACGAACAAGACCGCCATCATCATAAGCGCTCTCGATCTCCCAACCCTCATCATCATCACCACGTCTCCCACAAGCACAAACGCTCGAAACCCTCTGCGCCGGTGCACCTCCCATTTCAAGCTTCACACCTGCACAAACACGACTTCGAAGCGCTCAAGCCAATGTTTGAACTGTACCTGGAAATACAGAAGCAGAAAGTGCTGGAGGAACTACCGGGTGACGAGGTAAAGGGTCGGTGGAAGAGCTTTGTTGGCAAATGGTATATTTCGAACCGTCCCCTATGACTCGATTGCACTAGGACTTTGAGATACAAGGGGGCTGACAGTTGTGAGGAATCGTGGAGAGTTAGCAGAAGGATGGTATGATCCGGAGACCCTTCGGAAAGCGCAAGCGTCTGCGGCGGTAAACACCGTCAACACCGGAAGACAAAATCGGCCGCGAGAGTCGCCAAGCTATGGGTCTCCCAGAAGAGAAGAAGCGAGTAGTGATGAAGACGTTGTTGGCCCTACAATGCCTGGTGGTCAAACGCAAGTCTACAAGAGCGACAAGAGAGCTGGGCCTGCAATACCCAATCTACAGGATCTAGAATTACAAAGAGGTACGTATGGCTTTTGGGGGAATCTTCTCTCGCAACTAAAGCACTGACGTTTCCGCTCTCCATGAAGAGCTTGAGCATGAAGAGTCCCTCGCCCAGCGCCAGGATGTCCGCGAGCACCGAAATCTCGACCGCAAAATGCAAAAAGAACGCCCGGATGAACTCGTTCCTCGCGCCGAAGCCGGTAGCAAAGACCGCGTGTTGGAGAAAAAGCGCGAAAAAGCGGATTCGAATCGTGCCTTCGCTTCCGCCAAGGTGGAAGCTGGAGGGGTGGAAGAAGTGCCCGAATCGGCTTTGCTGGGGGATGAGGATGGGGGGATTGAAGGGTTCAAGAAGCAGAAGAGGGAGATGGATAGGAAGAAGAACGAGCGTGAAGTTCGGAGAGAGGAGCACTTGCGTGCGAGAATGGAGGAATTGGAAGAAAAGAGGAAGCAATATCGGGCCAAGGAGGAGAGAACGATGAGTGGGCTTGTTGCGTTGGCGAAAGCAAGATTTGGATAAAAGGCGGGCGCCCTGGTGTTGGAAAGACCGGGAGAGGATCAGGCTGGCGAAGGCGGTCATGGAGAATTGCGGTTCTTGTGGTGTAGTGCAAAACTTCTTTTCACGAAGGCCTATAGTAATCTGCACGTTTCACGGTTCCATCAGATACGTAGGAGTTTGCGCAAGGCTGATGTCCTCAAGGTTCAAAGCACTGGGGCCACGATAACGAGTGAGTAAGAGGGAGAATGCTTGCGTGATCTCGAAAGCTGTGGGTTGGTGGGTTTGGTGGCAACAGCCTTTCTCCAGTCTTCCCAGTCGTCCATCCGCTATGCGATAAGCCCAGCCTTTTGCCATTCTGCCCGGTGCTTTGATCGAATCACTTCTGTCATCCTGAGGCATCGAGGACAAGGCCGCAGGACCATCTTTCGTCCCCATGACCGACGAGCATCGTGAAAGTGTATCGGCATGAGTTATCCACAATTCAATCGCTAGGTAGCTCACACATAATTATAATTGTGAAGAGTGATAAAAGTTCAAGAACAAAGGATGGGCTTTTTGCGCGAAATACCAAGGCGAAAAATGGCGCTTAAAGCAGCAAGTTCTGGTCGTAGTGTGAAACGATTTTGGCGCAACAGGCCGCAAACGGAGGGCGTTGATTGGCCTGCCTCGCCCCCTTTTATTCTTTGAGGGTCCACGCGTTCGGGTGGTATTGCAGGGATGAAGAAGGATAAAGGAGGGGGCGTACTACTTAATTTATGTTAAAATTACCTCGCTTGTTTAAAGCGGCGAGTGGTAGCCTGGTCCCGGTCTGGGGGAGTGAGTGTGAGTATAAGTAGCCGGTGATTCCCACCCTCAAATTTTGAAAGAATTCTCGCTTACGCCCTTTTTTAGAGTTGCCCGTCGAGAGCTGCTCTTTCTTTCCATTCGACCTCATCTCCCAAAGTACCTCTCCACCTTCTATCTTCCACCTTCCACCTCTCTACCTCTCCATCTCTCCATCGTCGATACTATCAATATCAGCCACCACCTTACTTTTAGATAGAAGAAAGAAAGAAGGACAGAAAGATACCCACTTTCACACTTTGGTTTTCGTTTTCTAATTTAATACAAAACTTGAAAGTCACTTTACTCCCGTGCACTTTCCCCCCACTTCTCTGACGAGACATTTGCCCCTCCTTCCGATTTGACTTAGCGACTTTTCCACCTCACCACTTAAAATCATCAACTTCACCCAACTCTTACAGTCACACTCTTCTCTCTCTCTCACACACTCTCACACACTCTCTCGACCAATCGGAACCTCACCAACTCACAACTTTGCGACGGGCTTCAGCTGAGTCATACATGCGAAAGTGTTGAAGAAAAGGCAGGGAGTGTCGAAGTCGCGCAGCGGCTGTTAGGGAGACATTCGCTTGTTCATCTCTCGCATACGGTACGCTTCCTCACACTTACACACAACTCCCTCGACTTAGGAAATCACTTCCACAGTCGCACAATCCTTCCCTCTTCCTAACGCGAACCTCGATCGAGATTTCTCCAACCTCCCCGTCTACAAAGGAACCCGTTGATTCTGACCGTCCGCGCGACACAGACTGCCGGCTCTACAACACTCACTTGTCCTCACCGACCTTGCCTTCCGACACCACCTGACTGCAGGTTACTCGATCGCAAGAATGGAAACCCTCACTACACACCCGTCCACCGCACAGCAGGCTACCGCCTTCACCTCCCCCGCCTCCTTGTCTTTCCCAGGCGGAGCTGGTGAGCTGACGCCACCCTCTGAAAAAGATGGTAACTCCCAGGCGCACGGCACGAGCGGTGTGTACACAAGTGGTCAGCAGCAACAAAAAGGAGTGGATGCCTCATCCAACGGCAATGGGGTGACTCCCACAACTCCTGCTGCGACCCCTGGCGCTGGACAAGGTGTTAGTGGACTAGGTAAGCTCTTCGCCTTCTCGACTGTGGTGAGCGTCGGCGGCTAACCGTGTCGCAGTACCTACCTTGCAGTGAGTATAAGCCTTGTTATGCCTCTTGTTGATCTTGAGACTTAATGGCATGTTTGAAGAAACATCGTTGCTACGGTCAACCTCGATTGCCGTCTCGATCTCAAGACCATTGCGCTTCACGCGAGGAATGCGGAATACAATCCAAAGCGTTTCGCCGCTGTTATTATGCGTATCCGTGAACCCAAGACTACCGCTTTGATCTTTGCTTCCGGCAAGATGGTGGTTACCGGTGCCAAATCTGAGGACGGTTGGTTTTTTCGTGCAGTGCATCATGTTTCCTGCTTGCTGATGCCTCTATCCAAGACTCTCGCCTGGCGTCGCGTAAATACGCGCGAATCATTCAGAAGCTCGGCTTTAACGCCAAGTTTACGGATTTCAAGATCCAGAACATTGTCGGCTCTTGCGATATCAAGTTCCCCATCCGTCTTGAAGGCCTTGCGTCTCGTCATCACCACTTTAGCTCGTACGAGCCTGAGCTCTTCCCTGGCCTCGTAAGTCTCCGGGAGAGTTGTTCCGACTTCATTGCGTGCACGTAATGTCGCAAACGCTTACTCTGTATCGTTCTAGATTTATCGTATGATCAAGCCGAAGATTGTGCTTCTCATCTTCGTCAGTGGCAAGATTGTCTTGACTGGTGCGAAAGTTCGAGAGGAAATTTATCAGGCGTTCGAGATGATCTACCCAGTCTTGAACGGTAGGCATCGAGCTGTATGTTATGTGTCTTCTAAGCTGACAATCTTAGATTTCCGCAAGGTTTAATCCAATTGCCTCGGAGACATTCAACCTTGCGGTTGGTCAATTTTGTACTACCATGCCCTACAACCCATATTCGCCTGTACATTACATCTTATTCCATTTTCTTTGAGGCTTCCGCCTTTACCACCATTCACTTCAACACTGTCGATTGTATGCATGAGCTCACTGGCACATCGGGCCGGTCATGCATTGCTTTCGACAGTGCCCTTCATAAGCACAAATGCATAAAAAACGGAGTTCGGTCATGAGGTTTCCGGGAGTCTTTAATCAGCAAGCGTTGCATCTTTTACCCCAGCATACACTATTAGAGAGTTGCACGGCGGTTCTGTGCGCTGGTCGGTGGATACCGCCGGAGTGCCATCTGCGAGAAAGAGCAGAGATCCTGTTTTCTAGTTGCTCCGTGGGAGCGAGATGCCAGAATGAAAAGGCCCGAGAGGAGGGATGAAGGAGGGGATGATCGTTCTGATCATGCGTGCTAGACACTCTTATTATTACGAGTTGGCTTGCACAGTGCTTGCCAGTTTCCAAGTCCAGCTTCGGCAGACAGCCTGATCTAGGTGCGCTGTTGATCAGAATACAAAATTTTGATAGCATGGAATACAATGATCAGATCTATTCCACCAAACGTCCGTGCATGAAAATGATCTTTCAGCACATCATGATTATCTAAATCCACCTGTCTATCTTGTATTTTTAACTTCCCACCACTCTTCCATACCCTAGGGACCTTAGTGATGCCCAGATTCAAAAATGCGTGACGCTGTATAACAATCTCAAAACCCCTCTCCTCTCCTCCCCTCCTAACCTACCTTATCTCCTCCCGTATCCCACCACACAAGATGGCCACTCCTTCTTCTCATCCTCCTCTGAACCCCACGACCCATGATCCCGCTCCACCGGATTCAATCCTCATCATTGGCGCTGGCGTCTTCGGTCGTACGTACTAGCTCATCTATCTCGCGTTTTTGGATATCGTTCTTGCTTATCTGCCTGTTTCTTCTTCCCTTCTCTTTCGCACATCCTTCCTCCTTCTTCCCTCCCTTCCTCTTCCCCCGCCGCCGCCGCCCCTCCCCCCACCAACCCCAACCCCCCAATTCCCCGTCAAAACGTTCCCCACACCCGGCTGACACTCTCGTCCCCTTGAAACACAAACAGTGTCGACCGCCCTCGCCCTCCTTACAAACCCGCGCTACGACCGCACGTCCATCACAATCGTAGACCCTTACCTGCCCGACCTCTCCTCTTGCCCGCAATCCTCCTCCCAATCCTCCTCCCAACCCCAACCCCAAAACCAACCCCCACCTTCACAAAACCCCCACGCCGCCTCCACCGACTCCTCCCGCATCGTCCGCCCGGACTACGCCCTCACCGCCTACGCCGCCCTCGCCCTCGCCGGCCAGCACCGCTGGCGCGCCGGCTTCGGAGACGACGGCGGCCCTGGGGGCGTTTATGCCGAGAGCGGCGTCATTTTGTCCGCGGAAAAGGGCGGGAACGAGTATGTGGAGCGCGCGCTGGGGAACGCGAGGGGGTTGGGGTGTAGGGTCGAGGCGTTGTGGGGAGGGCGGGAGGTGAGTGCGTGTTTGGGGACGGGGGGGGAGGGGGGGGAGGGGGGGTATGTTAATGTGAGTTTTATGGGGTGATTTCGTTCCTTTTCTTGTTCTGGGGGGGGTGGTTTTGTTGGACGTGAGGGTTGTTTTGAGGGGGAGGGGGATGGGGCGGTTGCCGGGTTCCACGGAATGGGGTCTTCGGATTCTGAGACTAGGTTTTGAAAGGGAGATACTGACTCGACTATCATCTAGTGGGGCAGTGGGTGGGCGAACGCGGGGAAGGCGATGGGGTGGGTTTTGAGAGAGGTGATGGACAAGGGGCGTGAGAGGGGGGGTTTAATCTTCAAGCGGGGCACGGTCGCGAGGTTGTCCTTTGAGAAAGCAGCAGCAGCAGTAGCAGCGGGGAATGATGACACGAAGAAGAAGAAGACAAAGAAGAAGAAGAAGAAGAAGAAAGTCACAGGCGCCATATTGACCGACGACGAGCTCATCCCCGCCGACCTCACCCTCGTCGCCGCGGGCGCCTGGAGCGGCGCGCTGGTCGACCTCCGCGGCAGGGCGGAGGCGAGGGCCCAGGTCCTCGCGTACGTCCCCGTCACGGCGGCGGAGAAGGAACGGCTGAGGGATATGCCCGTCGTGCTGAACCTCAGCAATGGCATGTTCGCCATCCCGCCCGTAAGGGACGACTCTGATGCTGCTGCTGCTTCTGCTCGAGGAGACGGCGGGGAGAAGACGGCGGAGACGGAGAAGATGGGCGGGGACGGAGACGGGCACTGGGTCGTCAAGATCGCCCGCCACGCTTTCGGCTACGCGAACCCGACGACCGTCACCCTGCCCGATCTCAACCCTGACCCCGGCGCTGACCCCGACGCTGCCTCCGACGCCGACAACATCACCATCACAACCAGCCTCCCCGCCCGCCGCTTCTCCCCCATCCCCCCCGAGGGCGAGCGCGCCTGCCGCGCCTTCCTGCGCCGCACCATCCCCTGGCTCTCGGACCGGCCGTTCGCATCTTCTCGCCTCTGCTGGTACAGCGACACGCCCACGGGGGATTTCCTCGTCGACCGCCACCCGGGGTGCGAGGGGTTGGTTCTCGCGACGGGGGGGAGCGGGCATGCGTTTAAATTCTTGCCCGTGCTGGGGGGGAGGGTGGTGGGGGTTTTGGAGGGGGGGGTGGGGGAAGGGTTGGGGAGAGAGGGGGAAGGGAGAAAGGGAGATGAGGGGAGAGAGAGGAGAGGTGGAGATGAGGGGGAAGTGTTGGGGGACGGGCTGAGGCGGCTGTGGCGGTGGCCGGTTAGGGCGGTCAGGCCGTTTCGGGGCTGTGAGGATGGGAGTCGGGTTGGGGAGAGGGGGTTGGTGTTGGAGGAGGAGTGGAGTAAAGGGGGGGAGAAGAGGGGGAGTAGGCTTTGATTCTTGATGGTTTGGAGGGGTGATGATGGGGGGTCGGGAGGGGTGGGGTTGGTTGGGACGGGAGATGGTAGGGTGGGCATGCGGGGTGTTTGTGGATGAAGGGGGAATTACACTACTCCTCGAGGAGCATAAGAATCAAACGAGAATGAAGGATGGGGCGAGGAATCGGCGAAAGAGAGAGATGGATAGAGGCAAGGCAGATGGAGTGTAATGGGAGCGGAGTGGAGTGGAGTGGAGTGGAACGAAATGGAACGAAATGGAACGGAGAGCGGAGGTGAGCGAGATTATGCATCGCTGCATTCGTTCTTCATTCTCCAACACACCCACCAACAAACCAGCCATCAACCCTTCCCGTCCAATCCAGCCCAGCCCGGAACCTCCACTCCGGTAGCGATCTCCTCCTTCTCCAGCCTTCGATCTCCTGCCTTCCGCCTTCCGCCTCCTCCCTCCCGCCTCCTGCCTTCCGCCTCCTCCCTCCCGCCTCCTGCCTTCCGCCTCCTCCCTCCCGCCTCCTCCCTTCCACCTCCTCCCTCCCACCTCCCACCTCCCTTCCACCTCCCACCTCCTGCCTTCCACCTCCCACCTCCTCCCTCCCCACTCCTCCCTTCCACCTCCCTTCCACCTCAAACCTCGAAACACCCATCCTACGCACAGTACGGTGCGGTGCGAGTATGAGTACACCACAGCCCTGATACCGATACCGATACGCCAACCGACAGAATTCACCACGCGGCTGAGTGGATGGGCCCAGAGGCACGTTTTGCTTTTTTGGGGGGGGAGGGGGGGGGAGGGGGTTTCGTCCGGGGCGGAGAGTACGGACGGGGACGGACACCTGGGAGAGATTNGGGGGTGGTTTTGGAGTGGGTTTGCGGTGGTTTGGGGTTTGAGGGGGTCTGAGGAGGTGGATTTTTGGGGTTGGGGTTTGGGGTTTGAAGTGGTTTTGGAGTGGTTTTGGAGTGAATTTGATGATTGAGGTGATTTTGATTTTTAGGGTGGTTGGAGAGGGGAGAGGAGGGAAGAGGAGGGGAGAGGGGAGGAGTGGAGGAGAGAAGAGAAAAGAAGAGGAGAAGAGAGGAGAAGAGAAGAGGAGAGGAGAGAGGAGAGAGAGGAGAAGAGGGTAGGGGAGTGTAGATAAGGCGGTCTGGTTCCACTATACATACATAGGTAGCAAAAGAGAAAACCAGAGAGAGGAGACAGTGGGGGTATATATATATATTACTAGGAAGTGGGATCACGACTTGCAGAGCTGAGGTTGCGCAGGGGGGTGGATATCGATCGCTATTGGTGTGGATGGGTGGGTTTGCTTTTGACTGGTATATCTTATCGCTCTAACGGTTTACAGCGCTTTGAACATACGGTGCTTTGAACGGTATAGCGCTTTGACTTGACTGGAAACAGAAACAGAAACATTCTTAGGGTGTGTCGGATTACCCTATGCTAACGCTATTGACTCTCCTCTTCAGGTTCCTGTTCTTGTCGCGTGGACCCTGGGGGTGTTTTATCTCCTGTTGTGGCGACCTTTTTTCTGTCTTGTTGATCTGATTTGATTTGACTTGCTTTGTTTTGATCTGAGAGATGGGATTGTGTGGACAATGTTGCGCGGCAGAAGAAGAAGGGAAAGAAGAGAAGGAGGAGAAGGAGGAGAAGAGATAGACGGATCTACTCCATTCCGCTCCGCGATCAACCTCCATCTTTCCCCATCAATGACCAAGCGCATCTCAACCCACCGTCATTGTGTGTGATGAACAATAAACAAGCTCAAACTATGGAGAGATCGATATCTTCAAACTCCAGAGTCCCGTCGCTTCGACAGCGTATAGAGAAATGGCTCTATGCTTGTTTGTTTACCTACCCTTTGGTTTCGTTCGTACGGCGAATGAATAGTAGAGGGGAGTCGAGTAGACTTGGTCGGTACGAATAGCGATCAATGGACGGCGGATAGAGTGTCGAGGAAGTTGGAAGGTTGGGCTTTGGCGTATGTGGTGAGAGTGGTGAAGATGCGAAAGAGCAGAGATGCAGCTGGGGTGACGGATAGGGGTCCGATATGTTATGGCTGGGTGACTGATTGGATGTGTATATATATGTGCGGATGGGGCAAGGCGGGTTCTCATGAAAGACTCACTTGGATAGTGCATTTGCTCAGGTACTCTAGAGTAGATGGCGAGCACTTACGTTTCGTTCGCAGGAGTGCTTTACATGAAGGGGGAGTGTGAGGATAAATAGATCGTGGAGAGAGGATCGGGATGGAGTCTTGCTGGAGCGATCCGCGACTGTAACATACTGTCGGTGGCAGCCAGTGCACCAGTGAGTGGCATTGTCTGAGTAGGCAGGTAGGTGGCTGGTAGCTTGGATGTTTGTGTTTGGCAACTTGGGCAGTTGGATTGGACTTGAAATTGACAGCTGTGGTTTTGCTTCTGGGGCTCTCAGACTTGCAAAAACAAGTGCTAGAGTCGACACTGATGGAACAGTCAAAGCCTACTGCCTCGTTGGATACGAGGTTTACCTTACTCAGGCGGGTTTAGCGTCCTTTCTCCCTTCACGAAAAAAAGTCGGCCTGAGTGTGACCAATTCGAATGGTGAGTCACACACCGCGGCTGTCTGAATTCGTCACTAAAAAATGAACATAGGTTCGTACTTCCTGTTTCGACCTGTCCAGCAGATCAATAAAGTACCCCTTCCCCTTACCTCCGACCAGCTACGGCAATCTGTACCTTCATACTATCGTTGTCCCTCGAACCATGGCTCAACCAGACACATCTCCGGGCCGAATGATAGGCGAAACAAAATCAATCTTCGCCATCACGCTTCCATTCAAGCGACAGGATGTCTCCCGGGAGCACTTTGACCGCGCCATCTGCCAGACCCGGAAGCGATGGGCTTGGTTCACGGAATCGCGAGAGCTGGATGCCACTTTCGGCACCGAGCTCGGGACTCTAGGGTACCTCCCGTGGGAAATACGCCGCCAGATATTCGAGGCCGTGCTCGGTCGACTATATCGTTTGGTGAAGCGAATGCACAGAGCTTGGTGGCCTTTCTATCAAGGGTACTCTTCGGAGCCTGGGATTATGTGTTACAAGTCTGGGAAGCTCCTCCAGCCGGGATCGCAGCTCTTCGACGTTGGCGACCCTTTCGATCTTACTTCTTATATCTTGGGATACGTGAGCATTGAAGATCCGACCAGGAATGGGTACGCGTTGAATGCGCAGCCAACGCCAATATCCCTCCGGTTGTCGTCACCGACGCTGAAGAATGAGTTCGACGATGTTTTCTTTTCTGACACAATATTTAAATTCAAAAGCTGCGCGGAATTCCAACAATTCCTGCTTCCGTTGTCGGACTTTCAGCGAACAAAACTACGGCGCATCATCATCAGAATTTGGATTCACTGCGACTGTTTCGATCGGTTCGACCGTCTGCCCATAAACTGGAAGGACACGAGCTGGTTGCAATTACCGGCGTCGCTGCAACAGGTCAGCTTTGAATTGGACTACAAACCAGAAGAGGCTCATCTGAGACACTGCAGCCTTAAGGTCAATGGAAGGCTATCAAAGGCAATCAAGGCATTAGCAGGCATCGTTGAGGTCTTGAGAAAAGTAATAGTGAGGAGTGCTCCGGGAGCGGTGCTTAAGATGCATGCGAGAAAGGATTTGCCTCCGGAACATGCAGAACTCTTCGATGCTGCCCTGAATGACCTTGA
Organism: Evernia prunastri; assembly: GCA_003184365.1. Lineage (NCBI taxonomy): Eukaryota > Fungi > Ascomycota > Lecanoromycetes > Lecanorales > Parmeliaceae > Evernia > Evernia prunastri. The sequence goes on from NKYR01000104.1 coordinate 23,561, forward strand.
GAGATGACTGGAGGAGGATGGCGTGGACAATATTGCTCTGGATATGGATTTGAGAAGATGATAGACTGAAGAAGGAGCAATTCCGAGACGGGCTTGCTTTACGAAGGGAGCCGCCAAAGCATGGCACGGGGTGGCAGCGTCAGCGGCAGTCTTTCTGCATGTTGAATAGAAAAATTTCGACTTCCCGACGATGCAGAATGCGTTCGAGATTGCCAAGACAAACACATCGGTAGCTGTGCTGTCACAATTACAGGAAGCCTGCAATATTCACCTTCAGATTCTCTGCTATCATGGAAGTCTTTGGCCCGTTGACATCACTAGTACCCTCATGCAGCTGTACTCAAGGCTTGGTTGAGAACGTCGATATCTTGCTAGAGCCGGTCTCTTTCTCGTCCCTGGTGCATAGCAAAAATAACATTAAGAGAACATCGTCTGACCCTGTTGCATGATTATTCTATAAAACGCGCCACAGTCTTAAGTCCTCCGAGTTTACAGAGCTACGCTCTGACAAACCGCGCCTGAGCTGAATATATGTGCGTCCTTAATGGGAGGATCTTGGCCACGTCGTATCTGTTGGTCGAAGGAAACGGAAGTTGTTCCTGACCCGGAGAGCTCTGCCGACAAACAGCAACAACCTCATGCTCCGGTTAGATGGGGCGGTGTAGTACCTCTAGAGTTGCGAGCATTGTTTCCTGGGAAGCAGGTTTTTGTCGAGAAATCTTAGCCCGGTTGTAGAGTTCCAGCGGATGCCATGAACGTTTCAACGAAGGTGACAAAGTAGAAGCTTTGCGGTCTACCCTGCAATGAAATCGGTAAATCTATGTAAGAGTACCGAGTGAAAGCCATGCTTAGGGGGTGTTGGCCAAATATCCTTCCCAAGTCAGACCATCGTGGATAGCCACACGTCGTCACAGCATACTCGATTCTCAGCTCTGACGTCTTTGTGATGTCGAAGCTTTCTTCGAAATTCAGACAACGGCTTGTTTATCTTAAATCAGAGTAGAAAGGAGGGAAAGAGGCATGTCCTGGGCCCCGTTGTATTTGGATGACTTCTGCTCCATAGATACACAGGTGTTTACTTGGTTGGGCATGACCCACAGCCCTGAGGCGCCCTTGCACGCCAAGCCTGCGCTTAGTAATCAGAATGCACAAGGTGAAACTCCCAATCCTCGCCAAGATCGATCGCTGTGTTGATATCATGACCAATTGATCTAATACTTTCGCTTCATTCGCCAATGCATCCTTTTCCCTTCTGCGCATTCCCTGTATAAATAGCCATCAACTTCAACTTCTTCGCCATGGCATCCAATGATTTAAATAGCCCAGGCAAGAAGAGGAAGCAACCCATCAATGCTTTGAAACGCGATCAGCCTTTATTTGCACAACGCAGACCCAATCGTTCCTTGCAACAGCCGCCAGAATTCCTCACCGACAGCCTCAACACCTCATACATCCCCAGTCCTAGTCCACCGAAGAGCCCAACACATCAAGATGTGCGCGCAAGGCCTAGACAGACGTTGCTTAATACAAGGTCATTAGCAGCTGCATTCAAAGCCACACCAAATGTCAACGACGAGAATAGACCACATTCTTCCTCATCCTCCGATCACAAACGCCCTCCTCAATCACTAAAGCCACGGCCAACGCAGAGCATACCTCGCGCAAAATCGAAGTCACCCAGCAAGCTGGCGCGTAGTCCTGTGCGCACGCGAACACCTAGCCCGTTACGAGGACGGTCCATTTCCATCACATCGCCTTCAGCGTCTGAATCGTCTCCACCTCGTGGGTACGCTGAGGCCTACCAGCGCATCGTTGAAGAGGAGAACTTGGCGCAGGAAGAGTCTGTAGAGGACATGGAAGACATCACTGGATACGATTTCAATGAGCAAGATAGGTCACAAGATCTTGATCGTATGCGGCTGCAGAGGATACAACACTCCGCATCTCCTATTTCTCTGAGGACTTCACGAAGAGCTTCACCAGGAGGTGCTGTCGGAGGAGTTGCACAAGGCGAGGCTGACAACAAGGAGAATATGGGCCATGAATCAGACGGTGAATCAAGCGCATCCTACATGGAGAACATCACAGACACATCTTTGGACAGCGGGTCGTCTCAGTATGCCAAAGATCTACAAAGGCTTCACGGTGCATTGAGCAGTGGAAAGAAGGCATTCAGCAAGGCGAGGATTGGAGATAGAGTTGGTCTCACAATAGAAAACCTGCAGCGCAAAGGAAGCAACGATTCTCTGGGCAGCGCGCTCAGTGCCGGGAGTCTGAGCAACAGAGGCTCTGACCCATCCGTCAACGTGCCCAAGGCCTGGGGAAGGAAAGCAAAGCCGGGGAGGGATTGGCTCAGCCGAATCAATAGCAGAAGTGGAAAACTCACTGGAGATGTGCCCAAGCGTCATTCCTCGGGAGACCAGATCATCGCGGAAAATCAAAAACGCGAATGGGCAGAACCAATCGACGAGTGGATCACCACTGCAGCTGAGGTCCCATTACCCTCCGTGGAAGGTTCTTCACAGACAGATTTATCATCTCAAGGATCGACACCTACGACAGCAGTCCAGCGGAGCACCTCTTTGGATCGAAGAAAGCAGTGGGAGGTCAATGATAATGATTTTACGGGACGATCCTTTCAAGTGTCCGATAGCCCACCAATCCGCATTCCAAGTAGCACTCTTGATCGGATCCGGGAGCGGGAAATCGAGAGCGTCGAGAAAAGAGCAGTGACAACAAGTAGACTAGGCGAGCTGCGCAAGAGTTCATCCGCAGAAAGCCCGCAAAGAAGTTTTGGGGCCGAAGAGGCTCAGGTGGACAACAGTGATGGTCTTAGTGAAGCCTCTCCACAGAAGCAGGCTTCTGGCAAGTCCACGCTACAGTCAGAGCAGCTAAACCCAGACCAAGATAACACTCCAAAGACTACTTCAGATGACAGAGGAGAAGCTATCCCGGATACACCTATTGTGATTTACAGAGCCAACTCCAATGGCATCGTTTCTTCGAGTGTAAAGGGCGCCAGGCAGCCCGAGTCAAAAGTGCAGAAGTCTCGCCGACCAAGCCATGAACGGAAAGACTCCCATGATCTTCTCAGACGGCTTGCTAGAGCGACGAGTGAAAGCCCTAGTCCCGCTAAACTGTCCAACGAGCCGGACCAAGCAGTAAGTCAAGAGGACCAAGATCACGTCCAGCAGACTCCACAGAACCCCAGACCTACTAGTACCCTCAAGACACCGGTTGTAACAGGTGCGTGGGTGGACCAGACAATGGAGGACACACCACAGGTCTCCAGGGCAAACGTCGATTTGAAAACGCCTCTAGTGACCGGTGCTTGGATCGACACGCCTCTACCTACTGGTGGACGAGGACCTCCAATGCCAACCCCATCTGACGCACAGGAAGAGAAAGAATTGGGCAACGGCAAGCTCGGTGCCGCAGAATTAATACACAAACTCAGTCCCAATACCATTTCTGCGCGCCCAAAACTGCAGAACCAAGCTCCTCTTAAGTATTCAGGGCCTCCCTTGGCGAAATCCGCGCTACAAGAGATCATCAACGACGCTCGGGCTCCAAAACGGGAGAAGCAACCCATGGAAACCTCTACAGGCTCCGAATCCGAAGAAGATCCCACCCTTCATCTCGGTGATTCCACCATCCAATCTCTCGAGGAAATAATTGCGAACGACGAAGATTTCTCCACCCTTCTCGCCCCCACACCGCCATCTCCCGAAACCGCACCTTTATCCTCCGAGCCATCCCCTTCCTCCCAAGCCGTCACCACAACATCCAGATCCTCACGTCTCTCCGACCTCCAATCATACACCCACCTGCTCTCCCGCCTCACCAACCTCGCCCCGTCCCTCCGCGCATCCAAGAACCAAATCGCCTCCCTCGAACGTACCATCTCCACCTCCCCATCCACCAATCAAACCCAAACAGTCGCAGAGCGCGACCAAGACGAATGCACCGAAGCGGGCGAATTTCACGACTTCATCTGGCCCTGCCAGCGCTGCGGCTGCCCCGGCCGCATGGAGCCGGACCTGCAGCCCCTCCTCGACCTCCGCGACCACATCACCTCCGTCACCGTGCCCGTCCCCCGCCTCTGGCGCTGGCGCCGCGGCGACCGGCGGCCCCGGCTCACCTGGCTCGGCCTCTGCACCCTCGTCGCCTGGGCGCTCTACTGCGGTGAGATGTGGGCGCGGGCCCGCTTCTGCCACCCGATCTACGCCCGCAGCATGGTGGGCTACGGCGTCGACATCCACGCGCCCCGGCCGCCCTTCGTGCTCGCCAAGGTGCTGTACGCGCACACGGCGCTGGGGACCCTGGCGGCGCCTTTTTATCATTCGGCACGGGTGCTGGTCCGGTTAGTGGCGCGTCTGCTCGGCTACCTCGTCGGCTTCGTGGCTGGTGATGGTGGTGAGGCTGGGGGGGTGGGGCGGCGGCTGCCGGTGAGTCGGGATGAGAGGATCCCGAGACCGGAGTGGGGGCCTGATTTGAGGTTGATGGATGATGAGTATTTGTGAGGTGGGTTGTTACGGGAGTGGTATAGCGTCGTGGTGGGGGCGGGGGTTGGTGGTTGTCGTCTTGTTTTCATTGTTGTTGAGGATGGATGGATGGTTACATAGATGGATGGATGGATGATGGATAGATGGATAGATAGAGACAGAGATACACCCATATAGCTGGCCAAAGTCAAGGAAGGACGGAAGGACGGAAAGAAGGAAGGAAGGAAAGCAGGAAGAACGAGAGAAAAGAAGTGCTGGAACTGGAATTGAAAGAATTGGATAGCCATCAAGCCTCAGCTGTCCCAATCGCATGAATATTTCAAGACGTACATCCTCATAACATCATCAGCACTCGTTGAGTATTGCGTTCCCATCTTTCGCTCTTTCTGCCAGGTGGGATAAATCAATCAATCACACCAGGAGACAATCTCGTTGGACCTTCTTTTCTTTCTTTCTTTCTTTCTTCCTGCCTTCCTTTTTTGTTTGCTTTCTTCCTTCCTTCCTTCCTTCCTTCCTTCCTTCCTTTCTTTCTTTCTTCCTTCCTCTCTTCCCGTCAGCGGCTGCGCTGCGCTGCGCTGCGGAAGGGGAAATCTGTACGAACTGGGAGTATAGGTGATCAGGTAGGGTAAAGCAAGGCAAGGTAAGGTAAGGTAAAGGAAGGTCACAAGCAATTGCTTTTCGAATTAAGTATTCTTCCAGATAATCCAACCCCAACCGCCTGCAAGCTATGCAATTCCAAAATCCCGCGTACCGTCATTATCATGAGCCTTTGTTTGGGGGCTCTGAGTCTTGCATATACACCCGATCCCCTGACCGTCTTCTATATACAGCCATTTTCTTTTCTCTTCCATTCCTTAGATTTCCAGATGGGTTAAGCTTATGCCTAAGATTCAGCTTCACCTCCCTGCCCCTCTGTAAGCCTCATAGCCCGTCTCCTCGGCCTGAGGCACCCCTATATACCCGCTCCCGCCGGTCCGCCATCGGTCCAAGCCGTACTGTTGTTCGTGTTCCGCGGTCCCGACCGGTTGCGCGCCGGACAGTAGATTCCGCTCGCTTTCGTTGTTGCCGTTGCTGTAGAGGTTATTTCCTCTCCCAGCGCTCGATTGGCGGGAATGATCGCGGTAGGCGGCGTGCATCTGCTGTAGTCCCTGCGGACTCTGCCTGCCGAAGCCGCCCTCGGGTCCCGGACTCGATGCTCTGGAACTGGAAGGGGAGCCGCCGTCCCTGCCCATGAACGAACGTGGTGTGCTGCTACGCTCTGATACTAGGTCCAGAGGACGTCCGTAGAGTTCCCCATCGCCACCGTGCTCTTCTGAGAAATCTGTCCTGTCTTTGAAGTATCCGAAATCGAGATGAGCCTCCGGCACTACTTCGAACATATCTTTCTGTTTTTGCTGCTCAGGCGCAAACCTTGCGGTCTTACCAGGGATTTCTCTAGACATTGGATCCATAGCTATGTCTGAGTAGCCCATGGGTGCGGACGTACTGTTCTCAGGGTTGAGGCGGCCGCGATAGACTTGCCCTATGACGTGCTGGGCTTTGGCGTGGACCATCGGGGTCATTAGTTTGGAGTAAAGAGCTGGGTGTCCGAACTTGGAGCCTACACGGTCGTTCTTACGTGCTTTATGCCCCGCGTCTGTGAGGCTTTCGGGGTCTTTGATCGTAGCTCGAGTGTAGAATTCGTTCTGATCATCGAAAGTGGAGGCGCAGTAGAACTTGAACCCGATGAGTAGCAGTGGAAGCGGCCCCATCGCACCAACCATGGCCCATGTGCCTGCGGGTACCAAGACGATAGCGATGATAACATCGGCGAAAATGGTTGCGAAGATGATGCGGTTGAAAAGTATCCGCCAGTATTGTCCACCGGATTCTGTTTTCGTGATCAAGACGTAAAGAAGAAGATACTTTTTAAGCCAGTAGTCGACGGCGAAATAAAAGGCAGTGACTGGGATGACTAGAGGCTGGATGGTGACGAAGCAAAGGGCTACTGTGGCGTAGAAGAGGAAGTAGTTGTAGTAGACTGCATAGTCCATAGCCGGTGGGGCCGTCCATTCGATGGTTTGTCGAGGTGTGGGGCTCATGAATTTTCTGTTGAACCAGCCCCACGTAAGGTTGAGCACTTGTGCAAGGTCTGCGGCAGCGCCCAGATTGCGTTGCAGAAGCCAGGTCAACCAGAATGGCGATACATTGATGAGGCCGTTTACCAAATTTGCCCAAAAATGACCTTGTTTGATTGCATCCCAGGCGCCTTTATCTTGGTTGTTGACGACGGATTTTACGAACGTGAATATCACAGAGAAGGTGGAGAAGACGATCAGATTATTGAAGACGAAAAAGGTATATAACTTAGTAGCGACGTGACGCTCTCGAGATGTTTTGGTAGTGTCACCACCATGGATCGATAGTCTTCTGAAAATGATAGGAAGTATAAGATAAACCAGAGAGGTCAAGGCCGGAGAAGCGATACCTTGCACGATGGCCCAGATTGTCGAGTGATGAAGGAATTCTTTGTTGAACCCTGGCCATATGCTTGCAAGATTGTTCAAGTTTGACAGAAACATTGCAATTAGCGCGTTGGGAGCAATCCAGATGAGAGTGAGAATGATAATCCAGAAGTTGTTGATGAATCGCTTCCATTTCCTATCCTTCTTCGATAAAGGCAGATTCTTCCAAATGAGATCGTTGGGTCTTGGGGCCATTTTGATGGTTGTGCCTTGAGGATGCTTCTTCTTCGCCGCATATGCCACGGTATGCGCGTCCTCGATCCTCTCATAGCTAGCAAATCCAAAGGGCATAGGATTGCGCTTGTCGATTGATTCTCGCACATGCTTGATTTCCATCTCTAGCTCACTGATTCGATCAGTCAGATAATCAATGGCATCCACTTTCTGACCACCGTTGTTGTTACGGTACTTCTTAGATGGCGTTGTTGTAGGGCGATTTGCTGGGAGGTTTTCTGGGTTCTTCAGATATTTGGCAAAGACCCTCTCCAGCTCCCTGACTGCTTTGTCGTGTTCTTCAATCAGGTCTGGAAGCTCCTTCACATTCCGAGCTATTGCTGCTCGGGGTAAACCACTCGTCTGTTCCACCTGATCCGTCAGGCGGAGGATACCCTCGTCAGTGCGGGAAGCTGAGGGAATGTCCGTGAGCATCAGGGTCCGCGAATGTAGCGCTGTCAGATATTCGGCGCTCTCGAAGTATTGCCTTCTCAACCGTGTGACTGCCGCATAGTTTCGCCATAGAAAGAAACCCACGATGATGTTGATCGCCCAGGCACAGACGACATGAACCCACAAAGTCGGACCTTTGACATATTGGGGAGTACTGAGGGTCAAGAATCCCTCACTTAACCCAGAGGGTATCTTGGTCTTTTTGTTTCCGATGACGTTGGCAGGAAGCAAGATCGCAATCGCGACGATTGTCACCAAGACGAATATATTCCTACACATTCTCGTGAACCGTAGGAAGATTGCAGCGTCAATTCCGACCTTGTCCACAAGCTCTGCTTCCTTTATCGAAACAAGCGGCCAGAACCATGCAAACATGCCTTTCCCGATCCGCGGAGGAGCATGCTTGTCGTCTGCATATTTCAATTTCGGGGCGTACACGACTGAATTATGGGGCCGCATGATGCAGAAGGCGAGAGTGATTATAATCATTGTTCCCACAGAATATCCCAAAGCAGACCAGACGGCGATTTGATGAACCTGGATGCTACAGTAAATATGGGTTGGTCTTGTACGGGACGTTCGAAAGCTTACATTGTTTTGGAAAGGGTTTGCAACTAAACATAAGAGCTGCTGAGCTCCCTTTTCACTGCACGTGGAACTCCCATCGGTGGAAGAAGGGTCTGACATTGTTATGATGATGCAGGGTCGATATTTGGCGAGTCGCTCGGTGTGTAAAGAAGGTTCGAGAAAGTAGTCAGACACGGCAGTCAGGTCAATTGAAGCTCAAGCAAGACATGGAAGCTGCCAGACCGTTTGAGAGCGATGGTAGCTCTCTTTGAGTAGGGTGTTGGGATGCTGGCAACGGTTTGGACGATGTAGGATTGAAAACGCTGGCTCTGGGGTAAATGAAGACCGCCAGAGAGATCAGGAGATAAAGACGGTGTATAAGAGAGAGGACAAAGATCGGCCGAAATATAAAGCGAAAGGTTGAAGCAGAAGAGAATGAGGTGTTAGAAGAATTTCTTTATTTGTCTCGCGGTTCTGGATTGGAAGCTAACAACATTTCAGTCTTCAGACCTTGCGCCAAGCTTTGGATAAGGTAGGCTAAGATAGCAGTAGTGTGCTACTATGCTATAAATATCTTCCCCACTTCTTGAAAATATTAGAATTCGGAGAAGGCCATGGAGTACTCTACTACATATGAATACGAATCCAGGTTGCGCTATGCATCATGGGCACCCTCATCCATCGACTGAAAACTTTGTACACAATGTTGGACGCATCCCACATAATCGCTGTACTTTCACTACCTAGCATTAGACCCCATCATGTTTTCTATTGTCACACGACTCTCCAAGCTGACCTCCTCCATGGAACTTCTTCTCCGCTATAGCGCGCCTCGACTTCATTCTGCTGGTGTTGGGCCTCCATATATGCTGACATAGCTTAGGAACCCCAAGTCACAGAAAGATACGCGGTTAGGAAATGCATGCAGGGGTGATTCGATGCACGCCAACAAACGGGCCTTCAGCGGTCATGTTGATGCTGAATAATCATGCCTGACTGACCTCCTGTGCTTGCACGCTCACGGTCCTGACCACCGCCTCCCCGCCCTTGACCCGTACTTCCACTTGGAAGTCACCCAATGCCTTCAACCGATCTCCCTCCACGCCTTTGTCTTGATTCCCAATCTCATCATCCCCATGCTGGACAATGGTTATATCTTCTGCCTCAACCACAACCCTTGCTCCTTCCGTGCTTTGAGCCAGGGCTGCCTTGATCGATTCCGCCATATCGGCCGTGGATACCGAACCAAATATGGTGACCATTTGAGGCTGGGGTGGCTTGGGCAAAGGCTCTGATGCCGCCTCAAGCTCTGCAGCCGCTGGGCTGATGGCTCTTCTTGATCGGCTCGGCGGTTCTTGAATAGGTACTTCGGGCTCGGAGGCGCTTATGGGAGTCCTGTAGAAGATGAGACTTGGGGGCAAGGACGCCTCTAGGATTTCTGAAGCTCGTTGTGGCTGTTTCCATCGTCAGTCTCCGTGACGGCACATAGCAATCGTAGGAATACATACTGGCAAGAGTTTTGTCTGAACCTCGACCACCCTCTCCTTCTCAGGCGCTTTTTCCTTCGGAGCCGGCTCCTCCTTCGGCTTCATGCCAAATGTAAAGTCACGCTCAGCGACTAAGCTCTGTGGCTTGAGACCTTGTAACGTAGATGCGGTCATATATTCTGCCTTTTGCCTTGGATACCAAGTGTTTCGCATACGACCAGGCTCAACAGGGCAGATGGAGCCTACAGTTAGTATGATCAGTACACCCATTGAGAACAGCATCGACTGTGTGCGTCACCCTTTCGCCCAAAGCCTTTGATATCCTCCAGTAGCTTCACGTTGATGGTAGTCGGTGATTTTGTAGACTTTTTCTTCCCTCGCAATTGCCGGTAAAAGGGGAACCATAGCTGCGATATGTCGCCTCCAGCTATCCGCTGCATACAAGATGAGCATACAGTAGATCTCGCGGACGTTGAGAGTGTAGCCATGTTTTGAGGCGTACAAAGCGTGTAGACGGAATTCAAAAGCTTTCGATTCGTTCTTTCAAATCTGGAGCTAGGCTTAGCCCTATGACGGTGAGACGCGACATTGCGGAGAGGAACAATGCAGCATATGCAGCATGACAACTCGCCTATTTCCTGCATAATCATAGACAATGGCAAACAAACAGACAAACGCATCTAATCGCAACAGAAAAAGCAGGCTGCAGCAATTCCGAAGCAGGAGCGCCCTTTGCCGTCACCTTGCGAAGCTGCCAATAGAGTAACAGGCAACCCCCACTTTGTCTCCTATAACCTATACTATTCTCGCTCCGTCCACTTTAACCGACCCTCTGGTTGACCGCCGGCATAAAAGACCCTTCAGGCGCCGCATGTTCATCATCCTCAGAAATCTATCCTTAGAAAGAAGTCTCCGGCCAGACTTCCCAGCAATGGCCATGCGCTAGCATCCATGATGCCTGACAGACCACTCACAGTCCTCACCTACGCTGCGAGTGCCTCACTCGCTGCAGTCGCCCTTGTCTACTTCTTCAATCCCAATTACCTCATTGATGGCGACTCATCCACAAGTTCAGCCAGCACTCGTAAGAAGGGCATCGTAGGCTTGTTCAATCCTGCGAACGACTGCTTCATCAATTCCATCCTTCAGTCCCTGGCTGGTCTCGGCGATCTACGACTTTACTTGATACGGGAAATACATCGGAGGGAGTTAGGAGGTCCAGAAGTCTACGCTGCAGTACCTCTCGTGGACAAAAATGGAAAAGAGATAGATAGCAGAAAGCTGGCTAGCTTACAGAGTGGCGAAGTTACACTGGGATTGAAGAACATCATCGATCGTTTGAACGAGCGGCCAATCTACAAGAAGACGATTTCCGCCGCAGCCTTCATCGGAGTTCTAGAACATGCGTTTGGGACAAGGATAAGCAAGTCGCAGCAAGATGCGCAAGAGCTGCTGCAGATTGTGGCAGAGAGGCTGTCAGAGGAATACCATGCAGGTCAGGAAGCGAGGAAAAGAGCCAGGACAGCGCATAATGGCAATGTCTCGAATGTAGTTTTGGCACCAATAGAAGCTACCCAGCCACTAGAGGCTCTCACTCTTGATGAGGGCGCGAATATTGGAGGTGATCACGCCACAAAAACTGCGCCAACGACCCAGGAGCCTGTGAACACAGATGAGATGGATCCTCTAGCAGAAGAAGAGGACGGTTTTCCACTTGAAGGCCAGACGGAAGCGCGTATAGAGTGCCAATTATGCCATTTCGTTCCCAAAGCGAGCCCAACAAGCTTCGTCATGCTCAACCTCATAGTACCACAGAAGAGCTCGACAACGCTCAACGAGTGTTTTGATGCTCATTTCAAAACAGAATTCATAGACGACTACAAGTGTGACAAATGCCGCCTTGAACATGCTTTGGAAGCCTACTCCAAGGAATTCGAGCGTGCGAGGTCTGATGAGCGGAAAGAAACCATCAAGACTTCAATGGAGAAATTACGTAGAGCGTTGCAGGACGATCCGGAGAAAGCACCAAAAGGCGTCGACTTACCAGAGACAAAGCTTGCGCCCAAACGAAGGATAGCTCGTCACATTGAAATCACCACCTTCCCCAAAGTTCTTGTCGTACATTTATCCAGGTCTGTCTTTGATCCACGCAGCAGCTCAACGAAAAATTTAGCAAAAGTGACATTTCCCGAAAAATTGCCCGTCGGCGGACTATTGAACCAAAGGAATTATAAGCTCCTAGGCATGGTTACTCATAAAGGGACTCACAATAGTGGTCACTACGAGACATTTCGAAGACAGCATCTGTATGCCCCCTATTCGACGCCAAATGTGGTCGATGCATCTGGTCCATACAGTGCGACCCCTAATCAGTCTAGGTCTACACTACCAAGTCCACAGGTGCCCGCAGAATCGCCAAAACTGTCTCCAGAGGCGAACGCTCCAGTCTCGAATCCAGATGCCGCGGGGCGGGCGTCTTCGTCATCAGCCTCACCTTCCTCAGTCTCGCAATCACCACCCTCCACAAGACCATCTTCAGGATCAACAAGCGGGACGCACGCCCCCAAGGATTCCGACCTGTCAACAACGAAAAAGCCGTCGTCATCAGGAGTTAACGGGGCGAAAGACCGTCTTCTGAACCCAGAACCGAAGTCTAGACCTACCACAGCAAGCACTTCCAAATCTTCGGCGATAGATGTCAGTCGATTCAAGCGCAAGAAAAGACCTGTCGATCGCTGGTGGCGCATCAGCGATGACAAGGTCAAAGAGTGCAAAACCAGTGAAGTATTATCGATGCAGAAGGAAGTCTATATGCTTTTCTACGAGGTGGAAAAGGAAGATGGCGAAAAACGTTGACGACGATAAAGATGCAATCCCACCCAAAAATGATGAAGGTTGGCATCACCAGTGCCTAGAAGGAAATTCAGACAGCTCTGAAACGTACAGCTCCATCTTGGATGCGTTGTCGGTTTCAGGGACCACCCCGATTCTGCGCCACGGGCAACTCTCGTGCTCGTCCCTACTCAACCGTTGCCGCAGACCGAAGCGAAACGAAGCGAGCTGCAGCATGACCTGCACTGAACAGTAATCTCTCACTCTACCACTCTTTCACGCGGTTCGACTACTACGACAAACCCCTGGTAGATCTAGATACGAGTGCCGAGACGCCGGGAAAAATGTGTGTGTCAGAAGTACTGCCTAGCAACGGGACTGAACCCCCTACAGCTGCAGGCAATGAATGTTTTGCGCGCAAGCGATCGATCGCCATGGCTGTGAAGTAGTGAGGAACTCACTCAGTCACACCCTCGATATCATAGTGCACGAAGAGCATGCACCGGGCATGGTCATAGCGCATCGAGCCTGCAGCAGCGGGTCGAAAGAATGAAGAGGAGAACCGCACGCGTACCATCTTACCTAACCTAACCAAAGGAGGAGAGCGTTGGATGGACACTTGCAATTTGCTGTGTCACAAGTCGGATTCTTGAGGAGATGGAGATGGGGGTGAAAATGGAAGTGGAGAAGGGAGTGAAGATGGAAGTGGACGCAGAAATGGAAATATAGGGGAATAGTGTACATATGTAAATATCCACCACCACATCCATCCATCCACACATCCACGCACACATCACAGCCCAAATCCCCAAACCGCAATACATGCCTCAAATCCCCACTTGATTCCCAACCCAATTCCAGTCCATCAGGAACGAGATGCCGCCAGTGCCTAACTGTGCAGCGGATGGAATGGAGTGGAGTGGAGTGAGTTGAGTCGGGTTGGGGTCAAGATGGGTAAATTGGGTTGTAGATTGGTTGGAGATAGGTATGTATGTGCTCTCATGGAAAATGGAAATGCGAAATGCGAAATGGGGAATAAAAGATACAATACTCAGGCCCATGCTCATCGTGCTTATTGCTCCGTACCCATCGCTTAACTTATCGTTGCTTTATTTTATTCTCCCATCGTTGCTTTCATGCTTATGCTTATGCTTATACTTATAACTTCCTCGTGCTCTCGAGAGAAACATAGCCAACATAACCAACATCAACAACATCAACTGCCTTGAAGCCATGGCAGGCCATGATTATGTGCCACAAACACGCAAGGTTAGAGCGGGATGGGCATGCAGAATGGATATTTGTGATGGATGGGATGGGAATCCTTTTTCACTGGTCTCTTTGTTTCTTTTTGAGAAGAGGATAGGAAGAGTCGAAAGGATCGAAAGGATAGGGAGGATAGGGAGGATAAGAAACACACACACACACAAGATGAGATTAAAATAAGTGTAGATTTGTTGTAAAAGGGTGGATCAACCACCAGACACAAGGCGCTCGGACCAGCCCAGCCCCAGCCCAGTCCCAGCCGAAAGTGGGATTCCCATCCAACCCTACCTACCTAGGTACACACTACCTACACTACCTACACAACAAACCAAACCAACCCAAACCAACCCTACTTCCTCCCCCCCCTCGCCGCCAACTTCTCCTTGGGCGAATAATTCTCCTCAGGCCACACCCACCCCCTGACCCTCCTCACAGTCCTCTGCTCCCCCTCCTGCACGCGCTGCATCCACGGATCCCTCCCCTCCAACCCAGCCTTCTTGACAAACTGCCTCGCGAGCGGCAGCGGCGCGGGCGGATGCGGGGGGCCGAGGTCGATGCGGTAGCCGCACTGGCCGTCCAGGGCGGCGTCGCCGGCGAGCATGTGCAGGTACCACAGCGCGAGGCAGGCGGTCAGGCCGTTGCTGTGTTGTTCGTGCAGGGCGATGGGCGCGGAGAGCTCGAGGAGGCCGAAGTGGGGTTTGGCGGGTTCGGTGCCCATGCGGACGCAGACGAGTTCGATCTCCGTGACGATGAAGCCGTAGCGCGTGTTGCTGTCGCGGAGGAGGCGGTGCAGGTGCGCGAGGCCGGCGAGGTAGAGGGTTTGCTTGCTGTTCTTTTCCCGCCGCATGCTCGAGTTCCAGACGTTGAATGTTTTGACCAGGCCGACGACGCGGCCGCGGCCGAGGGCGTGGGTCTCGTCGTTGGCGTAGGCGGAGACGTAGGTTGGGCCGTCTTCCCGGCTGCGCTGGGGCCGCATGGTGATGTAGTGCTGGTGGCCCTGGCAGGTCTTGAGGGCCGCGTTGACTTTGGCGGCGTAGAGCGTGGTGATGGCGTCTTGGAGCGCGCGTTCGTTGGCGACTTGGAATATCGGCTGGTTGCTCTGGGGCGTGGGGAGGGCCGCGGTGGGGATGGGGACGTGGAGCAGGCCGGAGCTTTCTTCGCTGTAGGAGAAATGCGGGATGGCCATGATGGTGGCGAGGCTGAAGTCTTCCCAGACTTCCAGGTTCCGGATGTCCCACCAGGCATGCATGTGTTGGCCAATGCCCATGGAAACCTTTTCAACCAGTGCCACTACTGGGTTTGATCCTGTCAGGTACTCCATAACAGTGGTTGTTGGCCCATCCAGGCAAAGTTCCGGAGTGAGTTCGCGATAGTCGGTTGATACTGGGACACACAACTCAGGAGGAACGAAATCTGGCATAATCGGCAGCATAGGATTGGGGCACTGAGGCGGTTGCGTGAGGTAGACGGGACGGGTGCGGTAGTTTGGGTTGCCGTATCGTCGCAGAAAAGCAACATCTACGGCGGGGGTGGAAGTGGACCTGGTATGGCCCAAAGGTCGGCCAGCATAGGCTGATGAAAAAGGTGCAGGAGACTGAATGGCAGAGTTCTCCGCCCAGGTGTCCACGGTCGAAGTGGTCGAGACTGGAGGGACTGTAGAAGAACATTGCGGCGGGCTGGTCGTGCTTCGCTGGAAACCTGGCCTGGATAGCCGTGGTTGGTTTGGCGGGTTACAGTTGGTAGAAAACGCTCTGCGATGTGTCTTGCTGGTCAAGACCTCTTGGTCAAGGTCTTGATCTCGAGAGCGGATTCTTGGGAGCAGGGTAGGCCCGCATGGGATTATGATGGGAGAATCGCTCGGCGTTGTTGCTCGACTCTTGGGTGACCCAGGTGAAGACCAAATAGAGAATTTGCCGGCTGGTGAGTTGCGGCTGTGGCCCGAGTCGTAACCAGGCGAAGGGTGTTCGCCATTGTCGGGCGTCACCGGACGATATTGGTATGGTTTGAGTGAAGGCATAGCTTCCAGTATGGTAGTAGTGTTGGGCTGTGCTCTGAGAGGGCAACAGACTGCCTACGCGATGTTCAATAATATAAGCTGGTGAGGCTTGCGATGTGTATTAGTGGAGACCGGCTCCTGTGTCTATTCTATGAGAGTAAGAAAAAGGAAGAGAGAAGATTAAGAGATTCGTTGAGAATGAAGAGAGAAACGTGACGTCGGAGGCTTCGTAAATCTGGAGAAAGAAAGAATGATAGGAGATGGAGAAGAGGTGAGGGCGATACTTATCCTCCGCGAACGCTGCCCATGACAGCATTGAAGATGAAACATGGCGAGAAGCTTCAAGAATCAATCTCTTGCTCTTACACATCTGAAACGTAAAACCAGTGGTCTGGGCAGACCATTAGGGCAGATAAAAAGGCCTTGGTGACCATTGAAACATGGCATGCTGGAAGAGAGTACGATGTCGCGCGTCACGCCGTCCAAAGAATAATAGTAAAGTACGATCTCATGCTATTTCTGTTAGAAGACCGCGTCTCGCGGAGCCTTTCGTGTGGCGCCGCCCCTCATCCGGTTGGGTCATAAAATAGGCGTCAGTTGACGTGCTGTATTCAAAGAGTAGAGGTAGGATTGGGCATAGTTCAGTATTTAGCAGCGTGGAGCGCTATCCCAGTTTAGAAGTTTCGAATAGCCAGGCGCCGGCCAAATATAGGGAAATGGAAGGTCTCTCAGAAGGTCGCGAAAGCAGGTCGCGAAGGTCGTGTTTTTTTTTGGTGTCTTTTTGACGCCCGTCGCCCGGTGATGGTGGCGCGTAAAATCCGGTCAGGTAGACTCACGCGTTCATTGGATAAATGTTGCAGTAACCCTAAACCCGATTTGACACAACCCCTTAGCGCCTGATGCAAAGAACGAAAGAGTCATACTCATGAGGCAGGAACGATTGGCGTTCCATGTTGCAAACTCACAACACGCGGGGTCGGTCCTCAAGGATACATGAAACGTTTCCCCAACCATATAGAAGACGGTTTCAACCTTCTCCCTGATTCGGCTCCTCTTTCTCTTTGCTTTCTTGCCAGCGCATCCAGGCATCTAGCATCTAGCCCACTGAAGACTTCTGCTGGGGAATAATTAGCAGTTACCGTAGATGCAAACCAAGCACTGTGGTTCGGTTCAGTAATGGAGAGCAAACAAGCACCAAGACGATACCCTGGTCAGCGTCCGGCTACGAGCTATGCAGCTGTAGTGGGGCCATTCTCCATATGCAAGTGTGAAAATTATGCACCTCGATTGGATTACACATGCTTTTCATTGGAGTACTTGGTAGGGATAGGGATGGGAGTGTTTGTCCTCCTCATTCTCACTTCTCCCTTCCGCTCACAAGGATTGTGCGTCCAACGCAGGCCAGAATGTGACTTGCGTGAAAACAGTCGATACGGGGCTCGTATCGGCTTCTTCCTCGATCAAGGTAGTCCCGTTTCCAGATCAATTTCCTTTCTTCCCCATTTTGTCCATCCACTTTTCTACATTAGCTGCCCACCAATGGGCCCAGTCAATGACTTTCTTCTCATTACGAGCTTCCTCGGCTGCAAAGACCATAGCATGGCTTCTGATAACATCATCCAACGTGCATCCAATATGCACTGTCTGAGCTTCAGCCACACTCAGGTCCTGCGTGGCCACAGCCTGACACGCTTTCACAAATTGCTGCACCAGTCCTGCATCGCCTCCACCATGCCCTCCCCCAGCCTGATGAGGGTGATGATCTTGCGCATTTTTGGAAGCAAAATCATAGACTCGGATGGTCACGCTGTCGTACTCGATCTCCCCTTTGGTCCCATAGATTCGACCTCTTCTGTCGCACTGTTTCTCGGTCGAGGCTACCATATGGAACGTCGCATTCTTCGCGCCTCTCCCTTTGATGCGGGATCCCAATCCTTGGCTTCCGTTTGGTGCAATTGGCGTTTCTTCCCACGTCATGGTCACTACCTGGTCATCGCAGACACTGTTGTCCGCTTCCCAGACGCATCGGCCAAACCATCGCTCTCGATCGATTTCAGACTGTGGTGTGCTAGCGTTATAGTCCCTCGCTAACTCCGATTCCAGCATTCTCACGGCAGTATCTTTCTCGCCTTGTCCCATCAAGTCTTCGATTTCAGGAACAACAATGTTGACGGGCCATCCAGCTATGCCTTTCGCTAAGCGATCATCAACGTATATCTTCTTGGCGCTATACAAACACTCAGGTTCAGCAGGACACGACAAACAATTGGTGGCTTTCCCTGCCAAGGCAGGCTTCCGTGATCTCTTGAAGTACAAGAGAGACCCCGAGGAAGACACCGTGGAGGGAAGATGAGGTGGATTAGCCGATGAGGCAGGTGGCGAGCAGAGCAACCACAGTAGCAGATCAATATCATGGCACGACTTGGTGAGTAGAGAAGGACCCAATGACTCTTTACGCCAGTTGCCTCTGTCCTCTCGTCAGTCATTACTTGCCTTGCTGAGACACAATCTCACCTGACGTAGGAATGAGAAAAATGCCAATAGCCCACAGGCTCGGTGTGCTCGATTGAAAGGACATCTCCAATGACTTCGTCTACCAAAAGCAATTGCCGAAGTAGCATATTGTGAGGACTGTAACGCAAAACGTGACCGATTGAAAAGATAGCGCTGGCAGGCTTACCCCCTGGAGGCTTTAGAGAACGATAAATTCTTAAGCAATCCTGCAGATTAGTTGCCAGTGGTTTCTCGCTCATGATATGTAGACGTAAAGGTGCGAGAGTAGTGATGATCTCGGCATGCATCTCATCCAATACGCAAACAAAAACACCATCAACACCTTCAAGCACAGGCTCCCCCTTTCGCTCCCTGTCCCGCCTGTCCAATTCGTAATCCAGGAATTCCTGCCAGGTCTCGAAAACATCGCCACGTCTTGGCTCTGTGCTTCTTCTGGAGATGTACTTTCGCCAGAAGGATTGCCTCTTGCTGGCTATGGGCTCTGCGATGGCGCCAACGTGGGCGTTGATGGCATGATTCTCGGATATGGCAGTGGCATGTGCATTGCCCCGAGAGCCAGCGCCAATGATGAGGAAGCTTAATGGCCGACTTTCTTGATTCAAGTCGGGAGAGATACGGCGGTTGGAATGACGGTTAGAGAGAGCCATTGCACACTATGTAAGGATGCTGGGTAGGTAAGTCTTTAGGATTATTTTTATAGGATCGAGGGTGGGTGAACAGATATACCTGGACATCCGAGCATTCTCCGGGGCTAGGGAATGTCTACGATATCTCTGTCACCCACCCACCCTCGCATGATTGGTGTCTTTCTTAGTTAATGGAGCAAAGGGGCTTGTTCTTTCCGTCCGAAGATTCCCTCTTCCTTTCACTGATTCAAGCGAAGTTTTGCCGGCGCGATCCGCTCCGAAACATTTCTCACGCGTGTTGCAGTTCGCGGAGAACCGTGAATAATAATGATTCCTTCCTTCTTGAGGTCCCGACTTCTACCAAAGACCCCAGCGTGGTTCCTGAGCCCAGCAAGACAGCAGAAAATGGCTAGGATGCGTTCTAATGATCCTTTGGTGTTCATCGACTGCGAGATGACAGGATTGGACCCGGAGAAAGAGACAATCATGTCCATAGCATGCTTCATCACAGATGCTCAGCTGGAGATCCAGGACGAGCAAGGCTGGGAGTCAATCATACACCACGACAAGTCTACTCTTGATCGAATGGACGAATGGTGCACCAACACACATGGAGGCTCAGGCTTGACGGCTGCTTGTGTCGCATCCACTACGACGGACGAACAGGCTGCCGAGGGTTTACTCGAATACGTCAAGAAATATGTCCCACAGGGACGCAGAGGCTTGCTAGCTGGCAACAGCGTACATTGCGACAAGACATTCCTCAGTAAGCCTCCTTACAATAGGATCACGGACTATCTGAGCTACCGGATATTGGATGTCAGTAGTCTGAAAGAGGCTGCGAGGAGATGGGCTCCCGAGGAAGTCTTGGTGGCTGTGCCGTCGAAGAAACTTCTACATCAGGCACGAGAGGATATCTTGGAAAGCATCGAGGAGGCCAAATACTATCGCGAAAGATGTTTCGCCAGGTGATCATATCACATTGCATATCTATGGCCGAATTGAGATAAAGATTGGCGCGTTCCTGACGGTTTTTGGTGATATTGACCCTTTTTCAGATGGTGGCTTCTATCGATCTTCGTTGGCCTGCGGCTAGCCGCCCCACCGCGCTTTCCCCCCACTTCAACAAATTTCCGTCTTTATTGACATACATACATCCAACGCACGCAGACCCATTGAAATTTCTCATTCTCCCTCCAAGCTACCTCAGATCACTACATTCCTACTATCCATCACAATGAGTGTTCAGACAGTTTCATTGAAGCCTTTCACTGACCAGAAGCCTGGAACGTAAGTTGCCTTTCACAACAACAACAATAACAACAAACACACCGTCTCTAAAGCTAGCCGGTCCAGTCCAGCTTGGAAGTTAACTTCTTTATAGGTCAGGCCTCCGGAAGAAGGTTACTGTCTTCCAGCAACCCCATTACAGCGAGGCTTTCGTCACCAGTATCCTCCTCTCAATCCCCGAGGGCGCGGAAGGCAGCTTTCTCGTTATTGGAGGGGATGGGAGATTCTACAACCCAGAGGTGGTACAATTGATCGCTAAGATTGGAGCTGCATATGGAGTCAAGAAGATCTTGGTCGGACAAGATGGCATACTGAGCACGCCTGCCGCCAGCCACGTTATCAGAAAACGAAAGGCTACCGGTGGAATCTTGCTCACTGCCAGTCACAACCCCGGCGGTACTTCCTCCATTCTATTGTGTTTCTGGACTTCAACGAAGCACCGGCTGACATGTCACACAGGACCCAAAGCTGACTTCGGTATCAAGTACAACCTGAAAAACGGAGCCCCGGCACCTGAATCAGTCACAAATAAGATCTTCGCTACCTCCAAATCCCTCACCGAATACAAGATTGCCGACATTCCCACTGTTGACATATCAAAGATCGGAACAGAGACGTACGGACCGCTGGAGGTTGAGGTCATCGATTCAACAGCCGACTATGTCGAAATGCTGAAGGACATCTTCGACTTCCCTCTCATCAAGTCATTCCTGGAAAGCCACAAAGACTTCAAGACACTATTCGACGCTTTGAATGGTGTGACTGGGCCTTATGGTGTCGCAATCTTTGAGAAAGAGCTAGGACTGCCCAGCAGCAGCACTCAAAACTGCGTGCCCTCCCCAGACTTTGGCGGTGGTCACCCAGATCCCAACTTAGTATATGCTCACTCTCTCGTCGAGGCTGTTGACAAGCACAATATTCAATTCGGTGCGGCTAGCGATGGAGACGGCGATCGCAACATGATCTACGGCGCCAATGCCTTTGTATCTCCCGGAGATAGTTTGGCCATCATTGCTCACTACGCTAAGCTAATCCCTTACTTCCAAAAACAGGGAGTCTATGGTCTTGCCCGGAGTATGCCCACGTCTGGAGCTATCGATCTCGTGGCCAAGAAACAAGGTTTGCAGAATTACGAAGTCCCCACTGGATGGAAATTCTTCTGCAACTTGTTCGACACCAAGAAGATGTCGATTTGCGGTGAGGAGAGTTTCGGCACAGGGAGCAATCACATTCGTGAGAAGGATGGTCTGTGGGCTGTCGTGGCTTGGTTGAATATCATCGCCGGTGTTGCAAAGGAGAAGCCTGGCGAGACACCTAGCATCGCCTCCATTCAGCACGAATTCTGGGGGATTTATGGCCGGACATTCTTCACTCGTTACGATTATGAGGGGGTTGACAGTGACGGAGCGAACAAGGTCGTTGCGAATCTCACTGAGCTCATCACCACGAAGAAATCCGAATTCGTTGGATCAAGCATCCAAGGACGCAAAGTTCTCGAGGCGGACGATTTCTCGTACACTGATCTGGATGGTAGTGTCAGCAAGAACCAGGGCATCTTTGTCAAGTTTGACGATGGCAGTAGGATCGTCGTCAGATTGTCCGGAACCGGCAGCAGCGGTGCCACCATTCGCCTATACGTCGAGAGACATGAGGGCGACTCGTCCAAGTTCAAGCTGGACGCTCAGGACTACCTGAAGGACAATATCCAACTCGCCATCAACCTGTTGAAGCTGAAGGAGTACGTCAACCGGGAAGAGCCCGACGTCAAGACATGAGTTACTTGGGCGTGCGGGGTGCTATTGCTGGAAAAGAGACGTGTTCATAGATTTCGCCTCCTCGGCGTCATGTTGAGCTTTTAGTATCAAAAAAGGTATCAAGCAGTACATGAAAGAACGGTTGATGCTGTACAAACCGAGCGACATCATTTGGCTCGTGAAGATCCACATTCTTGTTTGGTGATGTATCTTCAAAAGCTGACATTTATTCTCCGTCTAGCGGTACCCTCTGATGGCATCTAGACCTGTCTCCTTCTTCCTCTCTACTCTACCTCAAACATGAATGAGATCTCTCAGCACTGTGAAATTTGAGTTCTTGATCTACAGGCTTGTTACGGAGTATATTGACATAATTTGTGTCTCGCCAGTCGCCCCCCCCTCCCCCCCCCCTTCTCTCCTCGCCCCTTTTCCCCCCAAAAGGAGACCCGGCTTCAACGACAGCCGAGGCACACTGTGAGAGAACTGACCGGCCTTGGGGAAGGGAAGAGAGGGAGAGATAGAGGGAGCAGAGAGAATGTTAGTCCGAGATGGGACAAGGTCGACCGAGGGGATGGGATGAAGACCGAGGATCATAGAGCGGGTTTACTGGGTACTCGATCGGGATCATTTTGTGCCTCAGACATCAGGGGAACTTGTATCAATAATTCTTTGAGCTTTTCACTTTCTTAGCCACCTGCCTGTTCTGGTAGATGCTAGAGTAAGGTGATTTATCTACTCGGAGATATACTTTTGAAATCAAGCTTTCCTGGTTGGCTTTGATGTTTGCTGCGAGTCCTAAAGTATTCCGGTGACGACGCACAAGCGCTGCGCCTGCCGCGTTTGTTTGGCAAGTTTGCCCCTCCTTGGCTGTTCAAAATGTGTCTTGACCGAAGCTTCCAATTTCTTCTTACAACCCCCTGTCTCTCGTTAACTCACACGTAGCCATTTTCAATTCCTCTTATCCACCATGTCTAGCTCTTCCAAAGGCGAAGGTGAGGGTGTTGCACCTCAAAACAAGGGCTCCTGGTCAACATTCTTGAAAGTAGGCAACTTCTCAACCACGGAGCCTTGCAGCCTCGCTGACCGTATTGTCCAGTCGATCGCTTCGTTCAACGGTGATCTCTCGTCCTTGACCGCTCCCCCGTTCATCCTAGGCACCACATCCCTCACCGAGTTCTCGGCATACTGGACCGAACACCCATCAATCTTCGTCGCGCCAGCCTCGGAGCCAGACCCGGCGAAACGAGCCTTGCTGGTGCTCAAGTGGTTCCTCACCACGCTGAAGCAGTCGTACAGCAGTCGGAACGACAAGTTTGGGTCGGAAAAGAAGCCGTTGAATCCGTTTCTGGGAGAGCTGTTCCTGGGGAAATGGGAAGATGCTGCGGGGACGACGCAATTGGTGTCGGAGCAAGTCAGGTACGCAGTACCCAGGCGCCGGTATAAGGTCTGATTGCTGATGTCGTTCAAGCCATCATCCACCAGTAACGGCCTACTGCATCAAAAATGACAAGCATGGCGTTCAGGTATGCCCTTCTTGCTCTGCCAACCTGAATCTCCTAATGTATGCTTTTTCCAGCTTCAAGGCTACAATGCGCAAAAGGCATCCTTCTCCCGCACGATCCAAGTCAAACAAATCGGTCACGCCCTTTACACCCTCAAATCCCACAACGAAACCTACCTCATCACCCTCCCAGCTCTCCACATCGAAGGTCTCATCTATGGCAAACCATTCGTCGAATTAAACAACTGCACTTATATCTCTTCTTCTTCCGGCTACATGGCTAAGATAGATTACTCTGGCAAAGGCTGGGTTTCCGGCAAGAAGAACTCCTTCACAGCTGTCCTCTACCCGACAGGTAAAGAGAAGGACATCTTATACACTATCGAAGGCCAATGGACCGATTGCTTCACCATCAAGGCTGGTGGTGGTAGTGGTTTAAAGAAAGCCGATCCAATTGAAACGTACAATGCCAAAACCACGAAAACAACACCACTGCAGGTTGCCCCGATCGAACAGCAAGAGCCATTGGAGTCCAATAGAGCGTGGCAGAAAGTAGCGGAAGGAATAATGAAGAGTGATATGGACGTTGTACACAATGAGAAGTCGAAGATCGAAAATTCGCAAAGAGAGTTGCGGAGAAAAGAGCAGGCCGAGGGGCGAGAATGGCAGAGGAGGTTCTTCAAGCGATCGTCACCCCCGGATCCGTTATTTGAGAGGTTGGCAAAGCCCATACCGGGTGAGAAGATCGAAGCCGAAAAGACAGGGGGCGTGTGGAGGTTCGACGAGTCAAAAGCGCAGGAGGGTGCTAAAGAGTCAACTTAGTATCCTAAATCTCTTCCCTGTAGCAAACAATGGCAACCATGAGGCTGAATCACGCAAATGGCAATCATGAGGCTATACAGAAAGTCGATACGTGGTTGCGTCTACCTAACGCCAGGGCTCTGAGTCCAATAGAGGCCTGAAAAGGCATATCCTCGTAACCCCAGCGCTAGACTAACTCCCATGCTTCTAGCAGCATAGACCTGGAGTGAAAAACGAAGCTATATACATGCAACAGGCGTGGGCGGGCGGGACGAAAGAATGCTATGACTCTGAAAGAGATCAATTCGAATGAAGAGTCATATGCAGATAGAAGCCAGCTACTTATGCTGCTTCCTAATGAGCTACCTCCCCTGTAGAGGACACGTATTCCAACATTCCAACCAAGGCCTGAAACGATATAAGCGATATTAAGGCCTACTAACCCCCTGTCATGCAGGCGTGAGCAGGCTGCTAATCGTGAGCTGTGAAAAGTAGCTCACGCGCAGGAACGGATACGGAGCGCCTGGAGTTGGCTTTAGTTTCGGGAAGGCATACTATATGGAACGTGGCCGGTCGCTAGGACGCATTATTACACTGATAGCATGATGAGGTGAGCCTTTGAGCTTCTACACGGGTTGGGTAGACGAGTGTACGATCAGAGTCGAGTAAAGGAAGCCGAAGACGAATCGTCGAGATGATGTCTACTGCTTCATACCCTCTCTCCTTACCATATCCAAACCCTTCGCTTATAAGTTATATCCTTTTCTATCGGATACAGTAACGGCGAAGATGACACTCGTCGCTTGCTTCTCCTTAACTCGTCTTGTCGTCATTTTTTGTTCGCTGGCTCTGAGGACTATAATATGATAAGATATGTGGTAAGGTGCAACACGGTACGGTACGATATAGCATTGATTAGGTTCAGTGCCATTGGGTCCAGGAGGCCTTTTTCGATCCTGGTGGATTCAGTCGATGTATAGTCGAATTTAGTCTGGTTCAGGTCAGTCCACTCCAGTCCAATACACGTATAGTCCAGTTCAATCGAGTTCAGTCTAGTCCAGTCCAGTCCCGTCCAGTCCACAGAGGTTTCTCCTCGCTATTTAAGCGATGGGTCAGCTAGGCTTCGCCTCAAGACTTTCTAACTTCCACAATCCTATCTACGTTCAGCATCGTCGCACAAACACTGTCATCAAAATGGACTGAGTGGCTTGACGCGTCCGCAAATTTCGAATTTATCAGAGTCAGACTTGTCCGACGAATTTGTAGGTGAATACCTTACTGACAGAGCCCTTACTCCGTACTAAATCCGATAGAGCCGTTACCGCGAGTCCTCAATCGAGTAAAGCGCCATTCGACGATAATCGTCTAGGGAACGCGCGATTCCAATTTTTTACCATATGTTCTCTACACGCGTCTCCACACGTCTTTAATACTTTCTTCTATCTCCCTCTGTGCTATCGCCTAAAAGCGATATCTTCTAAGTGTCTTCAATTGAATGATATCATAGTGCGTTATGCGAAGATTGACTTGTTCGCAACATTACGGGGTGCATCTTTATTTTTGGGATCATCCTAGGTCACAGTCATGGAAATATAAAGATTTTGCTTCAAATCTTGACGCCGAGAACGGATCAGGTCGATCACAAGATAGGTACAAGAGTCTTTTAAACATTTCACGTTCTTGCGACCACGGGTGCTTCAACGAGATCTGTCGAAAATCAGCAACAAATTATCTTGCTTCATTTGATACGAGAGTATATACTCTTTTCATCTCTTTTGATTTTTAGCAATTTGTTTTCAATTCACTGCAGCTAGAAAAATAACTTCTTATTGAGAGGTTTTTCTCGACCGCTTCGGTTGGGTAGCCTAACGTACTCTGAGCCGCTTCGGTGTACAGATGCCTCAGGAGAACACATATGGCCGAGGGCAATATATTCTAGGAGGAGGTTTTTCTCGACCGCTTCGGTTGAGTGACCTAACGTACTCTGAGCCGCTTCGGTGTACAGATGCCCTCCTAGATAATTAATTATCTTTGATAACGATTTGCTAAATACTCTCAGGCTAAGAGGATCATGAATGTTCGAAAGGGAGACACGGCTCGCAATGGAACATCGCTCGCAACATATTATAACACCTTTCATGAAGATCAAACAGATTTGCATTTTGGTGATCGATCAGACGACCTAGTTTCTAGCCGATTAGTATCAACAACTGTACGCGACTCGCAGAGCGATAGCAGTGTTAATGAGTTGAACGCATCACTATACGATAATACTTTCCGTAGAGAATAAAAAGGCTTACAATTTGGGAATAGATCAAGCGGCCCATTTTCCAACCCGTCAATATCAAAATCCATGGGTGACTCGCAGATAAATGGCAGTGTCGATGAATTGAATGCACCAGAACAAGAGCATGGGTTTGGCACCCGAATTTTTCCTGTACCGACGCAACCCGGAAGCGAAAGAGAAAAAGCGTCGAAGAGAATGATGTTGAATCTACAGATGACGATCAGAGTACTTTTCGAAAGCCTCCACCAGATAGTCCGCATAAAGCGATGAAGAATCAACACAAGCTCCTGCTTCCGTCATCTAACCGTTATGCTGAAGACATCATATATCAGTATTGCAAGGCAGCGGATGCGGAGACGGCTTTCAAATCGTTATGCGGGCATTGAATTCTCGACCTGGATTGGGTCGCGAAGAGTAAGGTCTTAAGGGATGCAGAGCTTGAGGATCTCTCCAAAATGGCAGTCGACGCTCTACCCGACCTTCCGGAAGGCTACGACTACATTTTCGACAGCTTCGATATGATGGACATCAAAGTATTTGAAATCGCGCTCGGCAAGCTGGCTACGGATCAGCTTCACCCTGATGAGAGCTCTTAGGAACATAGTCGATCAACGGCAAACGGGATGGACCAAGCTACAAGAATCTTCTTAGTGACTTCCGCTCTCCCGTAAGTATTCAATTTAGTAAATTTTCAATTTCACGGCGGCCACCCCACTTCAACTGAACCTATATCTTCATTATGGGAGGTGTCTTCTGGCCTATCAGGTCAGAGCGCCTTACGCGTTCTGAAACCCATCAGGTTCCATTCACCCCATAAGGAGATCCGGTTGAAGAGACTTCATCTTGATGGGAGGCTTCTTCTGGCCCATCAGGTCAAAGCGCCTTACGTGTTCTGGAGCCTATCAGCTTTCATTCACCCCACAGGAGCTCTTAGTCGCAAGATTTTCATCTTCATGAGAGGCTTCTTCTGGCCCATCAGGTCAGAGAGCCTTACGTGTTCTGAAGCCCATCAGATTCCATTCACCTCATGAAGAACTTTTTGAAAATCTTGATTTGGGGTAGTTCATCTCGAGGGGAGACAATACAATGCTTAACCCGCGCGATCAGATAGCGTGATATCATCCGACGTCAGCGTGGTGGTAGAAACCCTCTCTTATCAGCCATGATTTCTATCGCTGCTGATGTATAATTTCTAGGCTACGAAAGCTCTACGTCGAAAAAGAAAGAAGCAAGATCAACTCGAGCAAAAATAATCGAACGCGACACACAACGTTATTTATAATCATGAAAAGCAAATTAATTACACGACGAGAGGGTCAATTCATCAAAACAGTGTATATCTCGCTATCATCTCTCCTCCCTCAAAGCGTCTGAAGCTGCAGGATTTATCGAGTGATGATCCGATAACCGTAGCTCTTCAGTTCAGTTCAGTTCAGTTCAGTTCAGTTCAGTTTAGTGCTTAGTTTAATCCAGTTCAATCCAATCTAGTTTAGATCAATTCAACTCAACTCAGTTCGATCCGATTCGAGCCAATTCAACACAGTCTCATTCAGTTCAATCCAAAGCAATCAAGTTCAGTCTAGTTCAATCTAGCCCAGATACAATATAATCCCAATCCAATTCAATTCAATTCAATTCAGTTCAGTCCAGTCCAGTCCAGAATAACAGCAGCGAAGCACGCCCGCCTTCAGTCCCTCCCTTTGCCTCTCCTCTCCTCTCCTCTGTTGTATTGTATAATATAACTCATATCACAATCTCCAGCGTCGGGTTGGGGGATCCGTAGCCAAAAAAGGCTCAATGTCGGCGGCGTTTGTTGCATTGGTCCGTGGTTTCGAAGCGTGTGGTGCGTGTGTTGAACGGTGTGTGTTTGTGTGTGTGTGTGTGTGTGTGTGTGTGTGTTTTGTTTTGTTGTTGGAGTGGAGGGGAGGGGGGGGAGGGGGCGGGGGAAAGGGGGTAGGATATGTTCCTGGTCTGGTGGTTCTGGGTGGGAGGGGAGAGGGTTGGGTTTTGGTTTTGAAGGTGGGTTTTTTGGGGGGTAAAGACGAGACCAGATTTGATTGAAATGGAATGGAATGGAATGGAATTGTTTCTTGGTGGTTGAATCGCCTTTTCCTTTTCCTTTTCCTTTTCCTTTTGTTTTTCTTACTCTCTGTTTTTATTACTGATCTCTTGTCGGAGGGCTCGTTCTCTACCTTATTTCTTCAATTCGATGAACTCGTTCTCCTCGTTCTCATTGAACGTTTTCGTTCTCATTTTCACGGGAAGGCTCTGGCGAGTATATTGAAATTAGGGAGGACTGCGAGTTGCTTGATCTATTGCGTGCGCGCTTGGTTATTGGTGCTGCTTGTTTGTCGTGTTGAAAGGAAAGGAAAAGATGGAGATAAAGATATGAGAAGGAGGGGAGAGAGTGAGGGTAAGAAGATGGAAGTGAGGCGAGGAGAAGAGGAGATAGGGAGTGAGGAGATGGAAAGGGGAATATGGAATTGGGAGATGGACAATAAAGGGATAGGATCCGGAAGATGAGAATGGAATATAGAGAAGAGAGGAGGGAAAGGGAAAGGGGAAAAGAGAAAAGTAAATGGGAGAGAGCAAATAAAAATAAGCAGATAAAAGAAGAAGATAAGAACGGGAAGACGAATCGGAAGATACGGACAGGGACAATAGGGATATGGGAACAAGAGATTCGAGAATGGAGATTGGGTACCTATATCTAATATAGTGTTCAATCGAAAAGGAAAGCGGATAAACTTCGAGTACTGCTTGTTAAGGATCATTATTCATTAACAATGACATGAATATCAGAGCTCACTGTAAGTTATGAGTCTAATTATGTCTCTCGAAAATGCAATCGTACGCTCCCATCCATATCGAAGTCGTTGGGAACGGCGGCGGTTGGTGCTCTTTCTGTGTGCTGGGAAAGGTAGTGATTGCATGTAGGTATTTGTTCGTATTCCTTGCTTACTTGCTTATCCATAGGGCAGAGAGAGAGAGAGAGAGAGAGAGAGAGAGAGAGAGAGATACTCACTCACTCACTCACTTACTCACTCACTCCCTCCCTCCCAACCACCCCTCCATTCCATCTCACTCCAGCCAGACAAAGAAATAAAACGAAACGAAAAGACAAGCACAACCCTTCTTTCATTTCTACCCTCGTCCGAAAAGCAGGGGCACAGAAAATTCCCTCGCGCGGACCCTTAAAGGCAAACACACACACACACACACATATACGAAATCCTTGGTCTGATCCCCTGAAGCATCCCGTCCGTAATTCATTGTTGGAATGCAGAAAGCAAAGCAAAGCAAAGCAAAGCGAAGCAATACAAGCAGGCATGACAAGGAAGTTGTAAAAAAGAAGAAAGACATCGCTTCCTTGGATGTTCATCTATGGAAGCAGACAGGTAGACACGGGTGATGCGATTCCTGCCTTTCTTGCTGCCATGTTACATATATATATTAGAACTCCTGGTCCCTGTCTGTCTGTCTGTCTGTCTCAGGTGGCGCACGGGGAATCTTTGCTGCCCGGAACCGACTGGGATGTTTTCTGCTTGGCAGAGAGAGAGAGAGAGGTCGAAAAATAGATAGATTGATAGATAGATAGATGGATAGACAGATAGATGGACAGATAGATAGATAGACGTACAAACAGATAAATAGACAGAGAGATCTTCGGATCTCCACACAAGCACAGACACACACACAGACACATATAGACACGGATAGATGAATAGATAGACGGATGTATACATAGATAGATCGATAGATAGACAGATAGACAGACAGATAGACAGAAAAACAGACAAGACAGATAGACAAAACAAACCGACAGCAAAAAGAGCAAACAGACATTCCAACCCCTAACAATCAACCTAACACCTATACCTACCACATACACTTAAACCTACACACAGAATAGACAAAAGAAAAAGCCCACCCCAGCTGCCCCGAAGCAGACTACCTTAGGGAGCAGGTACAAGACAACACCCCCGGCGCCCCGCCTTTTACCCCCCCTCCCGCCTCCCCCCGCGGGGTTGTGTGGTAGTACACACCCAACCGACCCTGAGGAATTCCTGCAAAAGGTAGGCAAGGGAAACCGAGGGGATGAAAGTGGGGTGGGTTGGGGTGGGGGCTTGCTGATACTATGGTATGGCATGGTATAGCATGGCATGGGCATAGATACAGGCATGGTAAAAGCTCTATCGGCGCAGGCGCAGCCACAGCCACAGCCACAACCATAGCGGAGTGGGTTGGTCGGTTGGTTGGTTTGGTGTAGAGATGTAAAGAATGTAGAGATGTAAAGAAAGAGTGATTTTGACGTAGAGATGTAAAGATGTAAAAGAAAGAGTGATTCGATGCAAAGAGTGATCCGATCGCCGTAAAGATGTGTAAAGAGCGATCGGTTTAAAAGATGGGGTGCAAAAGCAAAGCAAAATTCAGAACCCCGAACGGGAAGGGGATCCTGCGCGTATTAATTTTTTTAGAAAGGGGAAAAGGGGAAAAGGGTCGGGGTAGATGGTATAGTAGCTAGAGTAGGTAGGTGCAGTGGGTAGGTAGGTAGGTAGGTAGATAAGTAGGTAGGCAGGCAGGCAGGTAAGTAGGTAGGTAGGTGGGTGGGTGGGTAGGTAGGTAGGTAAGTAGGTAGGTAGGTATGTAGGGACCGTAGATATCTAGGCTCGTAGGTAGGCTCGTCGATATCTAGGCTCTTAGGTAGGTAGGCTCGTCGATATCTAGGCTCGTAGGCAGGCTCGTCGATATCTCGGCACCGTAGATATCTCGGCTCGTAGGTACCTAGGCTGGTCGATATCGAGGCAACCGTAGATATCTAGACTCGTATGTAGGCTCGTAGGTACGCTCGTATATATACCGGCACGTATGTAGGCAACGTATATACGCAGGCATCGTGGATATGTATAGGCTCCCAGACATATATAGGCTCGCATTTGTAGACAAGGCAAGGCAGATAAGATAGACAGACAGACGAGGATAGATAGAACAAAACAAAACAGCAGCAGCGCATTTCATCAAATTTCATCAAATCAGATCAGATCGAACGTATATATATATACCTACATATATATGTACGAAGGGAGTAAAAGTACGAAGTAAGTAAGTAGCACCAAGAAATCAAACCCCAAAACCCCAGAACCCCAAAAATCAAAGCCCCCCAAAAAAAGGGGGGGGATTCCAAAAAAAAAGGTATATCTCCGCAATAGTTAGAGTAAACGACCCGCGCATGGAACCACACACACACAAATATCTAAAAATCTAGTAAGAAGCGACTCATTTGAAGAGTTCTGATATATGTTCTTGGCGGATAGCGAGCGCCGTGTACACAGGAGGAGAAGAAGGGGGGGGCGCCAAAAAGAAGAAAGACGAATAACAAGAAAAGAAGAAAAGGTATCTCCCCAAACGACAAACAAACAAAAAAAAAAAAACGCCATGGGTTACAATCGCGGCATGTTTCCTTCCGAACGAAAAGTTGATTTTACTCCCCCCCCCCCTTTTTCCACCTTTCCCCTTTCCTCTTTCCACACACCCCCCTTTATCCCTATCCTTTCCAACCCATATACTTTCCCTTGTGTGTGCTTTATGTGTGTACGTGTTCTCGTTTTTTATAGGATGGCCCTTCCCCCCACCCCCCTTCCCTTCCCCCCCTCCCCTTCCCTTCCCTTCCCTTCCCTTCCCTCCCTTCCCTTCCCTCCCCGCTCCCCCACCACCACACCAAGAAAAATAAAAATAAAAATAAAAATAAAAATAAAGAGGTATCAATCAAAAGCCGATCAAAGCAACCACCCGCGGGGGAAGGGAAGAAAATGCATTCGAATCGAAACCCGGGTTTCTGTGTTTTCAAGTTTGCAGATCCCGCGCATCAGGTATTCCCGACGGCCGTTTTCGCGGGCCCGTCATTATTGGCTTTCTTATCGTCACCACCACCACCACCACCACCACCACCGGCTTGCTGCACGACCCCGTTGGTCGCTTCGCCGTTCGCGGTCAGACTCTTCCCGTTGACTTTGACCTGGTTCGCCCCGTCATCATGATGCTGCTGTCCGTTGATCACCACGACTCCGTTCGCCGTCGTCGTCATCGGCCCTTCCCTGCGCCGGTCCCGCAGCAGATACCCGTCGATCAGCCCCTGGTTCACCGCCGTGAGCGCCTCCCGCCCTTCCAGCACCGCCTCCACGTTCTCCATCACCAGCCTCTCGAACCCCGTCGCCGTCTCGACGCTCCCGCCGCCCGTGTGCGAAGTCAGCGTGACGTTGTCCATCTTGCTCAACCGTTCGCTGACGCGCGGTTCGTGCGCGTGCACGTCCAGCCCCGCGGCGCCGATGTGTTTGCTCTCCAGGGCGTCGGCGAGGTCGTCTTCGTCGATGCAGACGCCACGGGCTATGTTGACGACGCGGGCGCCGCGGGGAAGGAGGGCGAGGGTGTGGGCGTTGAGGAGTGGGCGGCCCGTGTACGGGGTGGCGATCAGGACGCAATCGCATAAGGGGAGCATCTCTTCCATACTCGGGTAGAATGTGGCGTCCACTTCTCGTTCCATCTCTGGTTTCTTCTGTATGACGTCATTGTATATGATTTTCATGCCGAGCGCAGCCCAGACCTTCCTCGCAATGGCATGTCCGATATTACCTAAACCTATGATCCCGAGGGTATGGCCCCGCGGATTGTGCGATTCAAAAGGTATCTTCTGATGCGCGGTGGTCCATTGGTCAGTAGAATTGGAGCGGGCGGCGATGGAGGACCAGGTCATGTGGCGGAAGACGGAGATTATATGATAGAGGGCCATGTCGGCGACGGATTCGGTGGAGACGTGTGCGCCATTGCAGTAGATAACGCCTGCAACCAATATCGCGAACAAGTATCAGCCACAATCTTGCTCGTCGCACAAAACGAAAAAAAAATGGGGGATATTTCGGATCTCCTCGGGCATCGGAGCCATCTCCTGCGGGTAAGCCGTGCATCGATGCCTTGCATTGACGATCATGCGACCGGATATCGTGCAGCTGTCAGCAGTACACGCACATACCGAATTCCGCCAGTATCCCAGTCTCCACCCAGTCAAACCCCGCCCCCGCACTGGCCATCACCCGCATGCTCGCCGGCAGCAACTCGATCAATTCCCTGTCCCAGCGGCCCATCTCCCCGCCTGTATTCCAAAACGGCCGGATCGTCGCGGCAAAGTCGCCCCATGTCCTGTCCTGTAGGTGTTGCTTGAAGACGGAGCGCTGTAGGGAGGAGGGAGGGGGGTTGATGATGTTGAACTTGGATGAGAGCCGGGAGTAGAGGGCGTGGTTGTACTTGATCGGGTCGCCGAGGTGGAGGATGGTGGGTTTGGCGATGAGGCCATTGATGTGGCTATTGTCGAGAGGGTCGATGTGCTTGGGGTCACAGGAGGCATCGGCGGTGGAGCCCATGTTCGCGCGAAAAGAAGGACGGGTGTTTTTGGAAATTGAACAGAAAAGTAAACAGATTGCCGCCGTGTCCGATCTTATATATACCTTTGCACTCCCACCTTCCTTTTCCCTTTCTCCACCTCTCAGTTCGATGAATTTTTTTTTCCCGTCTCTTATTCCTTGCTCAGTGTGCACGTCTCAGCTCAGCTCAGGTTTGCCTTGTCGTGCTTTTAGTAGGACTTACTCAATCGGTAGGGGCCAATGGACGGCACTCGTTCCGTCCGTTTCCCCAGACCCAATTAACACCCAAAACTAAGCTCTATTCTCTAAGCTTCCCTCAGGTTTCTGACGGTCGACGGACTACCGATAGTGCGAGGGAGCGATACGCCGATACGCCTCTTTCCCCGGATTTCACGCTGCAGGCAGCACTCTAGCAGGCGAGATATGACTTGGTGCATCATCTCCTTCTCGTCTATCAACGATCAGCGATAACAGGGGAGCCTGGACGAATAGCGGGGCTTCCAGCATCTCGTGGCGCGTGACTCTCTCTATTCCTCCTAACTTTTTTTTATTTCACGCTCGCGGGACTCGAGCTCCTGAAACTTGTCAGAAGTCCGTTTTTTCCTTTTCGCAATTCGAGACAAATACTATTGAGGATCGAGGGGGAAGAGTGATCCCAGCACGCACCGCCAGTCTAGGACTAAGGGAGGAAAAAGAGCCACAGCCGCCACAGCCCTTCACATCCTTGGTTCCCCTGGAGTAGGACGCTTGGAACTTGCCATGGGCTCTATCTATGGGTCTGCCGGTCCGGGATTTTTGCCCAAAGAGCGAATCCAAGCCAAAAAGCCTAGATATGCCTAAAATTGAGCTGAACGATGGGTATTTTGATACGTTCGCCTAATATGTGAGAAAGAAAAAAAAAGAAAAAGTCTCCGTCCAGCATATGTTTCGACCAGGTTACAAGGGAATGTTCAATAACATTAAGGTAACAACAATCAAAAGAATGTTGTGATCGAGGTCCGAGCACGCCAAGGCGGGACTAAATGTTTGCCTAAATACCGTACCATACACAGTTACACACACTACTTATTAGGTAGTTAAGGTAGTACTTGACTACTTTATTCCCTTGGCCTTAAAACCCCTTAACTTTTCAACTAATGAATACCTGCATCGAAGATCTACCCTCGCTTACCTGAGGGGCGCCCAACTCCCCAAACTTCAATCTCTCCCAGGCCACTTGGCCCTTGGCACTTGGTACCTCCCCCCCCATCCCCTCCCCTTCTAACTTCTTCTCTTTAGGACCCCTCCTTAGGGCGATCCAATAATCATCCAGGCCACCCTGGCCACACCCTGGGCCAACCTTACCCTTTACTACTGCCTGCCCTTTGGGCTTTCCCCCATCACATCCAAAATGGCTATCTTTAGTTCCCCTGACCTGCGACTTGCTTTGCTTGCTGCATCTCCCCGTTCTGCCAACCCCTGGGAAAAAGCAGACACCACGCCTGCTTTCGGTATCCCCAGCCGGAACTTTTGCACCTAAAACCTCGTACCTCGTACCTTACCACTTACCCCTATCTTTTTTCTGACACAAGCCTGCATACCCTCTGCATGGGCTTTGCATGAGATTTGCAATGGGATTTGCATCCTAACAAAACCCGATCAAAGCCGGCCGCCCCGCCTAAGTCGCAGGTGGATAAGAGAAAGGGATTAGGGAAGAGGAAAAAGAAAAGAGAGAGAGAGAAAAAAAGAAAAAATAAATAAAAAACAAAAGGAAACAAAGGGCAAGGGAAAGGAAAATCAAGGATATCTAGACATCGAATGGGTCAATCCCCACCCCCATCAAGATTCCCTTTCACCATTTGGCTCCTTCAAAGTTCAATGGAGATCATTTTCCTGGCGACTTAATTTACAAGAACCAATTGGTCACTAGCTGGTATCTCCTTCATGCAAGTCTCTAGGAGTCTGCTGCAAGTCGAACGCATTGTCCTTGTCCCCGTCCCGTCACTGCTACCATTGCCTGACCGCCTTTTGACTTTATCGAAATTCCTCCCATGCGATCCTATCTCTTCCCTCCTGCAACCTACAACTCCTCCTTCACCCTGTCCGACGCCTTTTGACCCGCTTCGCCGACGCGGTTAGTGGCTTCAGTTCCTGCTTCCTTCACGTGGTCAGCTGCACCTTGACCCTGATACGCAGCCTCTTGACGGCCACTAGCGGCTCCAATCTTCAGCTGATCAAGAACCCACTGCGCTCCGTTTTGCAGACTGGCGAAAATGCCGGGCCCAGGGGTATTGGTGCCGTGGCGAAAGTATTGAGCATTGCGACGGGCCATAGCCTTGAGTTCATTCGTATTGCTCCCTTGATAATTCTTGATGCCGTACGAGTCAAGGTATGACTTGAGTTCAGAGTCGGACCACGTATCGAAGGTGCTGTCTTTGACTGCATCCGTAGATGCTGCAAGATACGACGTGACCGAAGCGTAGTTGCTTCCTCCTGATTTCGAGGCGCTCGAATAGCTGTCTTGGGCTTGTTTGAGGAGATCATCGCGGGTCGCACCAGCTTTGTTCGCAGCCTTCTGCGCCGCCTTGTCGTTTGATGAAGATAGGTACTTCCTAAGAAAGTTAAATGATAAGCATGTCTCACAACATGTCTCACAACATATCCGCACCAGAGCACTTACTTCAGGTTATCGACAGTCCATGTGTCAAACGTCCAAGCAGACCATCCAGTTGACGCCTTATGCTTGTTGAGCCGGACTTGCTTGATGAGCTCGTCTTTCTTGCCGCCTTGAGGGACAGGTACGCCTCGTGCATCAAGAAATGCCTTGAGCCGGCTGTCACTCCAAGTACCAATGGCTTGGTTGAAAGCGTCCTCCCCTTTCAACTGGGCGTCATCAGTGGCTCTGGCAAACTCGTTGTTGGCCTTTGTCGTCGCAGCTCCGTAAGCGCTTGAGACTGAAGAGGCTGCGTTTTCACCAGTCAGGGCATTGCGATGCTTGCGCGCGAGCGCCAGAAGCTCATTTCTCTTGGATCCTTGGGGTACTTTGATACCATTCTTGTCGGCCCATTCCTTGATCTGAGAGTCGCTCCATGAGTCAAGAAGGGCGTCGCTCAGACTCTGCTTGGCAGCTTGGGCAGACTTGGAGGCGGAAGCGGCGGAATCCTTGAGATTGGTACTAGCAAGGCGTGAGTTGCGGCGTACTGAAGCAATGAGCTTGTCACGGGTGCTTGGTTGAGGTACGGGCACTCCACGCTCGTCAAGGAATTCCTTCAGATCGGACTCGGACCAGGTCTCATACAGCCAGTCGCCGGGATAGTGGATGGATTGTCCAAGCTTCTTCGCGATTGACTCATAATTCGAGCGCGCTGCTGCGATCATAGTGTCGCGCTTGCGGGGTTGAGGAGCTGGAATGTTGTTTTTGTCAAGGAACGATTTCAGTTGAGAGTCGGTCCAGCTGCGTGTTGAATGTCAGTAATGGATCTTGGTAGTGAGGGATTGAGGAATACCTATCGAAAATCCAGTCTTTCACCGATTGGTATGATTCCGAAGCAGAGTCCGCACTGTCCGTCCAATAGCTCTTGACCGAGTTGACCAAGCTGTTCTTGTTCGTGTCCGCGGACTTCTTGGTATCAGCTCCCTTCGATTTGAGGTATGACTGAAGTTGGGGAGTATCCCAGTCGTTGTACGGCGTAGCAACTTTGTCATTCCAATTGCTCTTTACAAGTTTTTCGAGGTCTTTGCGGTCTGCGGGTGTGGGATATGGAACGTTATGATCTGAGAGCCAACGCTCCAGCTCGGTTTCATGCCATTTGTTGTAAGCTAAAACACCGAATCAGAGAGGCACGTGTCAAAAAACGCGTACATGTGCATTGTTGATGGTTTGAGCTCGAATGAAGCTGAAGCTCTGTGTGACGTAACGTTTCGTTGTAGAGCATTGTAGAGACAATTTTTGGTTCATCATAAACACCAGGCAACAGATCTAGAGAAGCAAAAGGAATACTGACCTGCCTTGGTGGCTCCACCGAACCAGCTGCTTGCAACGGTTGACTCTGTCGCCAACGCGAACAGCAAGACGGAGGAAAGTGAGATCTTCATCTTGTATCGCGGAATATGTGTATGCCTCAACTGCAGTGCTTTTTTGCGAAGTCCGTCGTCAGCAGGAATCAAGGCAGGGAGTAACCGATCGATGACTTACTGAAGTAGTTGATAATAGAGTGAGGTCTTTGTTGTGGAGTTGTTATTGAAAGTTGGAGCAACAAACGGGGGAAGCTGCTTAGCGCGACGGCGGCCTGGTAATTTAAAATGACGTAGCGGTGGAAGCCACGAAGCATGAAATAATAATGACAACACCGCCTTTTACAAAGAATGACCCTTCACCTGTCATCTACCGCATTTTTGGCTTCTAGAAAGCTGATACTTTGACACTTCGACACTTTGCGAGAGGCTGCGCTATAAAACAGTCTGTAAGGAGCTGTTCCCTGGGTTTGAGCATGAAAAGACAGATGCAATCATCGGAAAGCCCACACTCGTTACCGGGGCTACGAAGTTGGCATGTGAGTCAAAGTGGGGAAGCGCGTGTCATCAATGTCGTTATAGCTGATGCTTACTCCGTATGGATGGAGGGCATCGCTGCGAAATATTGGTCTCTGACGTTCAATGCCTGTCAAAACACATGCTGCTGCCATACGTAGGAGCTGTAGAAAAGGCGTTTTGTCGTCGCCTATCAAATGCCTCCTATCCTGCAATGACATATCGCCTGCTGGCGCGTCCCTTCAGCTCAAAAGTGCCCCTTCCCGTCATGGATTCCTGTCGGCCCCACCATGACCTGACCTGCAGGACGTTAGCAGAGTCCACCCTAAAACGTAGTCGTCCACTGACCAGTATCCCTTGTCGACTTTGTCATCCTTATCGGCGCTTTGCTCATTAGGACGGTCATGCCTCTTTTTTATGTCCTCATTATGCGCTCTCACCTCGTCACTGTGGGTGTGCTCTTCCGGCGCATTATGCTTGTGGATCTTTGGCTGTGGCCCGTCCCCTTTCCCTCCACTCGCTCCTCCACTCGCTCCTCCACTCCCACTCGCACTAGCCTGACCACCGCCGCTACTGGAGTCGTTCTCTTGCGTATTGTGACCTTCTTTTCCCTTTTTCGTAGGTCCACCCCCTGTGCCTTGACCAACGGATGGGGGAGGTGGGCCTGGGTGCTCGAGGTCGGCCGAAGGATTCGAGCCTTGATCTTGCGGGTTCTCGCCTTTGGGGTCACCTTCTCCACCGCCGTAGGAGGAGCCGCCAGCGTAAAGACGGTGTTGCTGGGCGTAGACTGGTGTTAGAAAAGATGGAGGGGAAGAACGGATTGTGGTAATGGGTCTGAAGGTTCTCGTCAATGGTAGTCGTGGCATGGTTGAGGTGTACTGTAGATGCTGTAGATGGTGTAGATGGACGTAAGTCTGAATGTTGGAACAAAGGCAAGTGTTAGAGAAGTAGAATGATGATGCAGGAATAGAATTTATAAAGAATCGTTGAGTTTTGAGTACAGTATGTAGAGTAGCTGAGTAGAATAAACATTGTCAAAGTCTGGAGCTCCTCGCTCGATAGACGCTAATGACGTAGTTGACAACCTTTCGCCCGAACCAATTCCTCCTACCAAAACCCCAATCCCAAACCTTCAACATCAACAGACCAATATCCAGTACCCAAACCGCATAATTCCTGATCCAAGGACAAACAATAATTATTCGAAACAAGACCAATGCTCTCGACATGATAAGACCATCTTCCAATCCGCTGCTGACATCCTAAAATTCAACGACCAACAATCTCTGATGGCTCCGCGGATCCTTCAAAAAGATCATAGCTGCCTGATTATGGCGATGATGTCGATGGTTCCGATGATAAGTTCGATGGGCTCTCTCGTTTCTCCATCTTTAATGCCTTCTCGCTTAATTCGAAGTCTCGGGCTCCGTCCAGCCTCTTAAAGAACTGTCGTTTGGTATTTTGCATATTGGACATGGTTTTGCATCGCCTCCTGTTGCTCGAGTTGATGGCCTTGTTGATCTTCTCCAGTTGCTGAATGTCCTTGGTAAGTTTCGCAGCGAGTCTCTTCCAGCGGCAACCCTGCACGTAACGCTGCCATCTGCCGATGTGGTCGTTCCCTGCATAATAATCCTCCATGTGGTCCATCACCCAGCTCGCGTCCAGTCCAGATGCGTCGATCATGCGGTCAAGTCGCTGTCCAGTCCCGCGATCACCTAGGTCAGGAGTCTCAGCAGTCTCCTTCGTCAATGCTTTTCTGCACTTACTGTTTTCCTCCCCCATCATGACATATTTTCCATACCGTAACCAAGTCTTGTCCTTCTTCTCCATGGGGGTACCTCTCATCAAACAGTACTCATCACAAAGCTGCCCGCGCAGAAAGTCTCTCAATCTGGGAATCTCATATTTCACGTGCTTCTTCCTGACGTTGGCAACATGGGCGGTGACTTCTCTGCGATCGCGACGTATCTGGGGCCATACTGAACGGGGATCTCTGCCGGCTTTAGGAAAGATGAGTTTATGGCAGACGAAGTGGAACCTCAAGAGCTTTGCCTTAAAGGATTTCTCGATCTTGTCTTCGCTCTTGAGGAGCCGTCGGTAATACTCCTTGATTCGTAGGACCTTTTTGTCTTGGCGTCTCTTTTTCTCAGCTTGCCGAGACCGGGCACCGGATTCGTCTTCTTCAGGTATGCTTTCCATGGCATTCTTCGTTAACTTCTTCCGAGCCTTGTCGAACCGACTTGCAATTCCTAGCAAATCCTCGACAACTGCCAAGTCTTCAAATTCGATCGTAACTCGTGAGTGATATTTTTTCAGAACATCACGTTCCATAAGAAGTTTGTTGTTCTCCGTGGCGAAAGGCGGTTCTTCGTGAAGTCATGCTGTCGCTTTGCCATGGATCGCTCGTACCGATTCGTCATCTCGGTCCAGAGCTCGTTCTCCGTGGTTGGCGAGGGTCTGGGTGGATATTTCTTGAGGGCAGTCCAGCTGGCTGGAAGGTAAGCAGACGCATGGAGGGTGATGTAGTCGGTCACCATGGCGGACGCCATGGCCGCGAAGAAGTTGATATTGGTGCGATACTAGAGGTGTTGTTGAGATGCTTGAGGATTGATGGATACCAGTGGACTGAAAGGCCTTTCGTTGGTATGGTTTGTCTCTGCCTTGTTCGGTTGTGTCTGAAGAAATGGCAGTGTAAGTTGAAGAAGAAGAAGAAGAAGAAGTGTGGTGCTTCATAAGGACTTTTTCTCTGCCTTTTATGCCATTTCCATCGCCCTCGTTGACTCATCTTATTCTCTCATTATATTTTTATATTCCCTTATTACACCAGTGAAAATATTGCAATATCTCCCTCACCCAAAACTTCTCAATCTCGCCCATCCCCAAAATGGTAATAATACTGAGCCTCAACAAAAAACCCCCCCAACCATTCCATGCTCTTCCATACGATATAACCCATCGCACCGAGCCATTCTTCAACAATGATCCCATCTCCTAAGGGTACTCATACAAGCAGGCGACGAAAAAAGAGGCATCCTTGGCATCCCCAACCCCAACCCCCCCCAAAAAAACTATAAAAAATTCCCTATATATCGCATTTTCGACCTCTAAACCCTTCACTGGAAATCTCAATCATTCTCTTCGCTCTCATCCCTTCCAGAAGAGGAAGGAAGGCTTCAATTTTGCTGCTGCTGCCATCGTTGCCTTTCCAAGGAATTAATTGGGTGGGGAAGGGGGTTGGATAGTCAAGGCGGATAGATAAATGCACTGTAGGTAGATAGTGCTGTGACTCGCAGTTCAAACCCCCCAACCCAACAAAACAAAGCTTCCCAATGGCAGGCTCTAGCCTTGAATATTCATGCTCAATTCAAGTCAAGCAAGGTGGGTAGGTAGGTAGCTTGGCTGTGTCGTGCTTGCCTGTTTAGCTGTTTATCTGTCTGTCTGTCTGTCTGTCTGTCTATCTATCATCCATATATTCATTCATTCATCCATACATCCATCTGTCATCTGCTATCTACCACCGCCGTCGTCGTCGTCCTCCTCCTTCTCCTCCTCATCATCATTACCACAAACCCCCGGTCCTACCCACCTCCCCCCTTCCCCACAATCCTACCCACCTACCCCCGCATGCCACCCTACTAAACAATCCCTCCCCCCAACCCAGAAAGAAAACCCCCCCCCCCCCCCCTCCCTTCCCCGTCCCCCAATCTCAACCAAACCAAATCAAACCAAACCCGAGCCAAATACCCAGCACAACCAACCTAGACCGAAGCGAGGCGCTTGGTTGAGAAGTCGACTGGCTCGGAACAGCTATACTGGGTTCGTGGCATGGAAAGGAAGGAGTCGTTGGGGGTGAGGGGTGAGGCGTAAGGGGTGAGGGGTGAGAGGGGTGAGTTCGGACGGATACTTTGGTGTTGTTAATGAGAGAGAAAGGATGATCGGGGGGGAGGGGAGATGAAAGGGAGGGAGAGAGAAGAGAAGGGGGAGTAGCGGGGGAAAAGAGGGAGGAAAGAGAGAGAATTTGAGCGAGATAAAGAGACAAAGAGAGCCATGTACTACGCTGGCGGACGCGTGCTGGGGGGTTTAGTTGTTATCAACGTTGGGTTCTCGTAGCGATTTCGGATGGCCTTTGCCAGGTTGCGTTTTTTTAGGTTGGGTGCTGGGTGCTGGGTGTGGTAGGTCATATCGATACATTCTTGGGGGAATTTTTCAAAGGTAGGCGCTTCACGTCGTCGTGAAGAGGACAGGTAGATGGCGTGGATCGCAATGGAATGGGATCTTTTTTCTGTACGACGGACGGAAGGTCTGTTTGGACGATGCACGATGTTGAAGCTGGGAAGTAGACGGTGCTGATGATAAAGCAAATCGAGAGGCTTTGTAGCGTGATTTTCATGTGCGCTTTTGTTAGGCTTGTCTATCGCTAGTAATATGTAGGTAGACATCCTGCCGCCTTCCGTTTCCGTCTCTACGGCATCATTCGACGAAAACCAAGATGAGGCCGTGTATTACTTTCTGTTGTCCTTGCTAGTTTACATCGCATTGGGTGTACCATTTCCTTCCGGCTTTGCTGGCTTAAAAAACAACATTATCAATCGCTGTCTCTCCACCATCAGCGCTGCAGCCTCGATTCTGCGAATATAAAAGCAGCAGCAGCAGCCTCTCCTTCTCCTCCGCCAGATCCCTATATCTTCATTCTTCAGGTTCACAATGCGTGGTCTCGTAACGAAGCCAGACCGGTTTCAAACGCTCCAGCCAATAATCTGGTGTTACCGGTAACTCAATTTTGGCGTTGTGAAGCTCGTAGAATCTCAGTCTGGCGCCTCTGAAGCTCTGCTCTTGGATCTAAGCTGGGAAGTTAAAAGGGTTGCTCTTTGTGCCATCAGCTTCGCGACCGGCCGGCTGTTTATGGTTACCAAAGATGGATGAAGCTGCTTTGCTAACCGGTGAGTCGAGAAAGCCAGTAACGGTGCTGGTTGCTGGAGGTAGTGTTGACGCGAGAGGAAACGACGATGAAGGTGTTGAGCCGGATGCGAAGGCAGAGAACGGACTCTTTGGTGCATTTGGCTGGGTTGTCTGAGAAGCACCGGGCGGGAGAGACAGAGCTTTCGCGTCAGCGGAACGAAATGGAGGTTGGCCGAAGGTGTATGTTTGGGCAATTGAGCCTTGACTCGTGCTGCCAGTAGGGAACACCCAATGTGGAGTTGTCGCACCAGTTTGGAAAGGGCTAGAGGTCTTGATAGTTTTCTCAACCGGTGGGTTGCTGACAGGTTTGCGCGGAGACAACACAACACCAGGCGCACTTGCTTCCGTGGCTGTCGATCCTTCTTTGAAGAGGTTTACGCCCATGGACAGGTTCTCAATGGCTTGTTTCATGAGATTCCCCACCTGATTCTCACATCTTTGATGCTCGCTCTGCAGAGCATGGTGCTTATCTTGCGCCACTTGGAGCTCAACACGGAGATCGAGGTTTTCCTCACGAAGTTGAGCCACCTCTCCCTGAAGCAACGTGTGCTTC
The DNA here is from genome assembly GCA_003184365.1 of Evernia prunastri. NCBI lineage: Eukaryota > Fungi > Ascomycota > Lecanoromycetes > Lecanorales > Parmeliaceae > Evernia > Evernia prunastri. The sequence continues at coordinate 67,593 of NKYR01000104.1, forward strand.
ACAGCCTCACGCTTTGGGTCTTGATTGAGCTTGAGCTTGCGGATATCATCCTTAAGTCCAGCGATTTGCTCACGCAGCTCGTCTGCAACAGGACTAGACGATCCTGCATTCCGGTCCTGGTCAGTCGAAACTGCTGGGGCAGTGGAAGACTCAACGACACTAGGTGATTTTGTATTTTGTTGTTCTTGATTGACAAAATTTGTTGGGGAAGGGGAAGTCATCTTTTCTCCAAATACACCAGATGATCCTGCTGTCTGTTGTGGACCGATAAAGGTTGCTGAGGAAGATGGATCTTCTTCGGAATTTCGTGAAGACATGGGTGTAGCCGCAAAAGAGGATCAAGGCTGTAGTGTCGGTAGAGGAGCGCTGGAAGAGAATTGACGCTTGAAATGGTAGCTCAAGATGGTGCAATCGCCAAGGTCCAAAAGCTATGAGAGCTCAGCTGTTTGTTTATTACAAGGCCTAGTGCCAAGACGCTAAGCCAGGTGTTGAATGGAAAGTCATAGCAAGAGGCCTATGCAGACGCCCTTGTTGAGGCGCTTACCGGATTATGTAGCAATCTCCATCCCAGGCATTCCCTCTACTCCCCCAACTTTTGCCCAAAACTCCTCGAATTCGACACCCTGTTCTTCAAACTCCTCCCTGATCTTCTGCATCGCCTTCTTCTGCCTATGGAGGGCTTTAAGTCAGTGTCTCTTCTTCTCTGAGGCAAATACAAACTAGTGAAAACAGGTCCGAAATGTACATACCTCTCCGCGGTAAATGGCCCCGTCTGACTCGTCTCACTTTGCACAATCTCAATCCACCGAAAGAACAGGTTTTCTTTTCCCATAACTGTCAAACTATCCTTGATCAGCCGCAGCTTTATCGTGCCTTCGTCTTCCGCGCCTTCTTCCTGCTCACGCCATACTTCCCAAACCAGCCAGCCCCATTTCTCCGTGTGAACGAGCACGCTTGTTCGGAAGTCGCCCGTCTTATTCTTGCCTTGATCGATGAGTGCCTGGGCCTCGATCATGCCTGAGAAATACAGATCCCAATTCTGATCCAGCATTTGATAGCTGGTCTTGTTTTTCACCCAGCCCTTGTCCACGGCCGGCAATACCCTTTCGCTGAATAATTTCCCTTGCCTCCCTTCCTGTAGCCACTCCTCTTTGACCCAATCCCTCTTCTCTACCTCCCCTCTCATGTTCCCGTCCCCACTTCCCTCCTTAACAAAGAGTGGTACATCCCACCTCCTACTTCTCCTAACCACAACCTCCACATCCCGAAACCCGCACCATCTTCTCCACCCCACCGGACTTGCCTCCCCGCCTTTCCCTAAGAAGAATTCCCAGGGCCACATCCCCACGAACCTAAAGAGTAGAAAATCACCTGCGAACATCAACGTTCTCTCCCCGCCTATCCCCAGAAGTGCCATTTGATTCGTATGCTCTTTGTCGATATTTGCAGGACTTTCGTAGCCGAGGATTGAGAGGAGGAGAAAAAAATAGGCAGGCAGGGCACGTTGGAGCCGAAAGACGAGGACGACAAGGATGAATATGTTGAGGAGCAGGGGGACGACGAAGATGCGCCGTTTGAAGACGCGCGGATGCGTGTCCAGGTGAAGGAGATAGATGTGAGATTTAGAGATTAAGGTATCAAGGAAGGCTGATAATTCTGCGGGCGCCGGCTTGAAAGGGGGATCCATAGGTGAGGTTGAGGAGGCATTGGAGGCAGTAGGTTTGGCGGAGGGCTTGCCAGAGCTCTTTTTGGTTTTGGGCATCGTAGCTATCCTCCGTAGACGTGCTTCCCCAGTGGAAGTAACAAGTTCGATAACCACGGGAAGCTCGAGACCAGTGAACTTAAAGGTCAAAGCTTCGAGCACTGACGCCAAATTCAAAAAAAATACGCGAGCGCCAAACGCGTCTCTCCAACACCAACCAAACAAATGATATCCATGTCTCACAGTCGATGGACAATTCGAAGTCAAGAAGGCGTCCTGGTCTGATCGCCAGAACTTTCGTAAGACTCCCCATCCATATCCAAAAAGATCAACAACTAAGCGAACCAGGAAACAGCCCTGATCCCCGTCCATGCCGCCGTCTCCAAGCCCGCCCAGCGAGCCTACCTCGGCACCTTCCTCTTCGCCGCAACCAGCATCCTGCTCTTCTGTGTCTCGAGCGTGGCGTACACGCTCTTCTACTACAACTATGTACCGCAGAATAGCGTGGAGCGGGTCGTGCATCTGCAATTCGGGTGCGTTTTGCTTTCCAATATGCCGATACACCTTCATGAAAGCTTTCTCTAGGTTGCAGGATGCTGGTCAATACTGATACTGATACCGACAACCGATACCGATACTGATTCGACACAGGCATGGCCATCCCCACGGCACAGTCCACCTCTCCACATCCCTCACCTCCCTCCAACCCTACGACATAACCCTGACCCTGCACCTCCCCCGGACGCCCTCGAACCTCGCCGCCGGAAACTTCATGCTCGACCTCTCCCTCCTCGCCCCCTCCACCGCCACCCCTCCCCAAAGCCCCAACACAACAACAACAATCCCAACCCCCCAACCACTCGCCCGCTCCCGCCGCCCCGCGATCCTAACCTACGCCTCCCCCGTCGTCTCCACGGCCCACACCCTCAGCGGTCTCCCCTGGTACATGCTAGGCTGGAAATCCGAAAGCGAACTGCTCTCCGTCGCCATGTTCGACGGCGTCGAGTTCCCCAAGGGCCGGGCCAACGTGCCGCAGACCGCGCGCGTCGTCGTCGAGGCGGACGCGAAGATGCAGTTCTACGGCGCCGGCGTGCGCGTCGTCGCGCGGCTGGGCGGGCTGCGCTGGGCGCTCTACCACCACCGCGTCCTGTCGTTTGTTTTCTTCACCACGGCGTTCTGGAGCAGTTCCATGGTCTCGATGGCGCTGGCGTGGTTTGCCATCTCGGCGTATCTCGGGTCGTCGTCGTCGGCGTCGTCGACGAGTGTGAAGGTGGAACCGGACACCAATGGTCCTGTCGTCAAGCGAGAGCGCTCGGATTCCGAAGCGTTCGATCCCACCTCCATGGAGGACCTTTCCGATACGTCGAGGACGTTCCCTACGCTTGGCCGGCAGGTGCCGTTGCATTTCACCGGCCGCAAGGACGTCAAGAAGGAAGAGGAGATCAAGAGGGAGGAAGATGAGGTCATGAGATCCACGGAAGTGCAACCGTTAGCTGCTGAAGCGGACGATGAAGACGATGACATGTCACAAGGAACATTCAATTTCAGAAACGACATGTCACAGGAGACGATGAGTTTCAGAGACTCGGGAATCGGGACTGGTCTTGATGATGAACGGTTAGCAAGTGTTCAGCGACGGCGCAAAGCCTTGATGAATGGAAGAGAGAGTGGAGCTTGATCTATGATGTATTCTAGTAGTAAATTATTTTGATGCTAAAGATAAGGCATCTCAGCTCCTGTGATGCAGCTTTTGCCAGCGAAGTAACGTCTCCCCGTTGGCTAAAATACCAAGTATCCTAGCAAGCTAATGGTCTATCACCAAGGAGATAAAATAGTCTGCTCTCTATCCTGCAAACAATAAGTATAAAAGTAGGGAATATCTACCCAGGATCTCATGACAACCTTTGTCATGTAGAAGATATTGGGCAGCAAGGTGCATCGGAATGAGCCGATTCTCGCAATGGAACAAGTGACGCTACTCCCTAGTCGCGCTAGCTGGATCAGCTGCATTGGCGGAATCCGTAGATGTTTGGTTGGTTGAAGGATGGAGCGTGTCGCTCGACCAAGCTCCAGATGCCTCGCCAGACAAAGTCTCCGACTGCGCTGCCTTCTTACGCTTCTGATACCATTGACGGCGATGGCCCTGCCCTGAAGATGCCTGGTTTGCTGCATCTGTACCAACCGCAGACAGACGACGAGGCTGGTTCTGCGATGGCTCATCGCTGGGTCCGTCATTCTGACTACTCATGACACCTGATCCACTGGGCTCGCTCTTACTGTTGCCGCGGCGTGGATTGCTTTTGCCACGTTTCTTCGTCACTGATTGGCTCTGGCCTGAGTTGTTCGAATCAGAGGTAGTCGGCCTGGACTCAGACAAGACAGCGTTAGATGTGACTTCCGACCCAGCAGCGGGTGCCTTATTCTTCCCGTTCCGCTTGGCTCCATGCTTTTTGACGTTGCCACTCTCGTGGCTGTGTTGGTTGGACTCACTACCATCGTCGTTTGTGGCCTGCAGAAGATTTCTAGTCAGCAATATTTCTTCAGTACAAGAACTCGAACTGTGTGAGGGTATCAGGAGTTGGAAGCGGTGACATTATCTCTATATGCCCGTGTTTTATTTGGAGTTCTCCCAAATGTACGTACCTGACCTCCGGTCGCAGACGTGCCACGCTGGAAAAGAGGTACGAAGTCAGGGGCGGTAGCCCGGAGGTTCTTGGTTCCAGAAGCCGAGCTTTCTGATGATTCTCGATTTCCCTCACCAAGTGGATTTCGTGGAATGCCTTCAGCTTTTGTCTCAACAACATCGACGGATTCCAAGTCAGCGGGTGTAAGCTTGATTTCCATTTGATCTAACCAGAGCTTGGAGAACTCTCCTTTTCTATCGAGAAGTTCGCGAGGCGATCCCTGTTCGGCGATCATACCATTTTTGATGACCAGAATGACATCCGAGCTTTTCACCGTGGACAGTCGGTGAGCGACGGTGAATGTGGTACGACCCTGTGTCAATAGCTGCAAGGCTTTTGTGATACGTCTCTCGGTCTCGGTATCAACGGAACTTGTAGCTTCGTCTAGAAGGATGATCCGGGGATTCTTGAGAATGACTCTGGCGATTGCTACTCTTTGCAGCTCGCCGCCAGAGAGTACGACACCGTTCTCGCCTACTTTCGTAGAATAGCCTTTGGAGAAAGTCAAAATCTTCTCATGTATGGAGGCTGCTTTGCAAGCTTCCATGACCTCTTCATCTGTCGCATCTAGCCGCGCATATCGAACATTCTCCATTATGCTCTCATTGAATAGCGAAGGATCTTGCGGGACGACTCCGATGTGTTCACGTAGGCTCGAAAGTGTGACATCTCGTACGTCTTGGTCGTCAATCATGATGCTGCCTTTCTGGACATCGTAAAAACGGAAGAGGAGCCTCAAGATTGTGGATTTGCCGCCACCAGTCTCTCCAACTAAAGCCACTTTTTGACCTGGTCGAGTATGGAAGTTGAAGTTCTTTATAATTTCCTTCTCGCCATCGTACGAGAAACCCACTCCGCGAAAGTGGACAACCCCACATTTGAAGTTGAAAGCCTGTTCTCCATCCTTCACCGTAGGTTCTTTCTGGAATAAGTCAAGCAGCGCCTCAGCATCTATAAGATCCTGGACTAATTGACGCGGGATTTCGGCAAAACTGGTCAGTTTCCCTATGGAGCATTAGCGGGAGTGATCGACCTACCGCTATTGACGCTTACCTGTGAAGTTCCCCCAATAGGAGACAAGCATGACGAAATTGCCTATCGGAGCGCCGTTTGAAATCTGGTAAATGGCTAGGATGCAGGCGCAGACCATCCCGAACTCGATTATGGTGTCTCTGACAATCTCAGTCATATAAAAGAAAGAGTAATACTTGGTCTGTGCTTTCAAATTCAATCCTGCAATGGAGGTCATTATGTAGCCCACCCATTCGGTAAGCAGTCAGGGCAGCTACTTACCAACGATCTCAGCATAGCGTTCTTGTTCATACTTGCGACGGTTGAAGTATGTGACCGAGCTCCATCTAAACAGACATCGGAGTCAGTATTGTTTCTTGAGGCAACATCCTGAAACTTCCAAAAAAGATTCATACTGTAGGGGAAGCTCTGCTCTGGCGAGACATCCCAAGGTTGTAGGGCTGCTCAGCAAAATCAGATGCGGATTGTACGTACTCTCCGACGGTATCGTACATAATTTGGAATTCTCGCCGTGCTATACCTGTCCATCTTCTCCTAGGCTGTCTCTGTCGGTCAACGAAGTAGAAGGAAGTCCAGAGGAAGATCGCTGTAGTAGCAGCCACTATCAGGGCCATGTAAGGACCAAATATCCAGCACAGATAGACGAAGGCTAGTGTCAAGTCGATTATCAATGGCACGATTTTGAATAACAGTACTTCGACGATCGACTTCAGCGAGTGGCCTTGTCCAATGGATGTGTAAAGCTCCCCTGACTGCTTGTCCGTGTGAAAATCTCGGGATAAGCCCATGATTTGGTTGTATGCCGCCTTTTTGAGAGAACCGTCGGCGTACTGCTCTATAGGCAGCCAAAGTATGTATTTGATTGGACCTATGACGGAGGAATCAGTCCAGCGATAGACGATCCACACAAAGACTTCTAGAATGGGCAAATGGGCTTGAGATATGCCAATTCTGTCAACAACTATTCCTAGTTGGCGTGGTTCCAGAAGGTTGAGCGCCCGAGTACAAAGGAGGCAAAGACACACTCCAAACAGCTTTGCCTGGAGCAGGCGGTCCTTTGAAGGCCACAGGAAAGGTATGAAGACCGAAAACGATTTAGCGTATCTATCTGGAGGTTAGCTCAAAGCCGGAGATGTACTGGGAGAATATTATCTACTACTAGGTAGCGCTCCGAGGTAGACCGGTATACTCGGGGATGCTAGGCAAAGCAGAGTGAAAGTGAAGGGGGGATGGGGGAGGGAGAGAGAGCGGCCATACGTGATCCAGTTTTTCTCAGCTTGAAGCCTCTTCTCAAACATTTCCTTTCGCTTCCGGTCCTTTTCTCGCCGCTCAGCTTCATACTCGAGGTCTGCACCTTCGCCTCTAGATGTGATAGTGATGGAACCATAAGCGGATTTTCCAATCGATGCTTGGGTCACCTCCGATTCTCCTTTGGCATGCCCAAGCAAAGACGTGGACTCTTCATCCGCACCGATACCCTTGGAAGACTTGGTGAACCAGACGGTGGAGAGCAAGACAAGGATGAGCATGCGGCAAGCTCGGACTGCGACTTGAACGTAGGCGAATCTGCTTGGTGGAATACCGCGGGTGAGGACAAAGGTGAACAATGTTGCTTCTGCGACCAGCCCAATGAACCACGAGCCGTAGAACGGATGCCACACAGCTGGATTCTTGGCATTCACAAGGCCCGTCGCAAGAATTGTCCATACGAGTAGTGAGAAAAGTGCGTAAACCTGATCAGCTTTGGGGTCAGCAAAGAAATGTGAGAGCTCTGTTTTCCAGATTTGAAGATAGTATGGTAAGTACTCACATTGCTATCTGTAGAGGAGTGGCGAGCGCCGTTGACAGCAGTATCCGTTAGGAGCATGCACGATTCCACTAAAAAAGAGATCACCACCAAGGCAACAAGTGAGACGAGGATCCTACGTGGACAAGGGCGACATGCTTTCGGCGTCTGCAGTGTGCATGCGCTGATGGCGGTGGTGAGCAGAAAGTAGGTAAGGACCAAGGCCGGTAGAACATAGTGCAATGATTGCAGGAAACGCTGTTGCTGCCCTGACGCGGCCAACTCCAATGCCATAATAGGTGACTGGATGGATGGCATCCCTGGATTGTGCTTGCTATTTGAAGATGTTGAGCGTGTAGCAATTGAGTGTTGGGACCAATCTTGGGAAATGTTAATGTAACATGGGAGAATGGAGGGGCTTTGATTGAGGATATTCAAAAAGAGGTTACACAAGGATAGCTTCCTCGAATGCAGTTTCCGCGCTAAAGGTCCAATGTTGATACTTTTAAGTAGCTTGCCTGTGCCAGAAAGGGCAGCAAGACCGGTCAAGCGGTCAGGAAGGGCGGCAAATAAAGCCTCTCAATTTGTCCATCTGGAATGCAGAGAAAGAAGAGCGGCCATCTTCAATTCGTCACTTCCTCTTTGCTCCTTCACTTTTCTAGTAAAGTATCTGTGGCCAGTACTGAGGTCCCAGTACCTATGCCAAGGCCACTGGGAAAGAGCAACCGCTTTCTACCTGGAAAAACAATGTCTGCTTTTGCCTTGTGCATTCACTGCAACTTTGGATGCAATCTCAGTATCGCGGTCGGTTGAAGGAGATAGCTCCAACATTGGGCCATATCCATCTCCCTTATACCTGACTCACAAATTCACAGCACTCACTCTGCATGCTTTCTCCTATAGCTATGATGGCCGTCCTCATCGCTCCAACTCCTGCTGCCTGACCTCTGCTGCCTGCATCATAGACTAAGCGTAGTACTAAAAGTTGATGGAGCATCGTCCAACTCAAGCGGAAACTCTAGTGCTCAAGTCATCTTCCATCGCTTTGAACTCTCAACTCGAAGTAGCACATCCAAGATATGTCCAGCGGTATTTGACTCCTCTACGCCTCCTCCAAACCTCTAGGCTCCACGACCTTATTCGCGCCGGACCATCTTCCCCAAGAACTGGAAGTCTGCGAGGGTTTTATCATTGGGTGATCACGATTGAGCAGAGTTCATGCATGAGGGTCAGCAAATAGACATCTGCAGCATCGCAAGAAGGATCGCCGGGTTTTAGCGCCGCGGCACCACGCCAATGCACCTCGCACACATGTGACTCACAATTAAAGCACAAGCATCAAGACCACTACTCGACTTCAGCCTCGTTCGTAGCGACTGCTCCAGAGCCATGGACTTCGCCCCCTATCAAGACACTACTCCAGAATCCACGCGAGCCCTCTCCCCACCCCCGAATCGAACCTCCTCTCCTGCTCGCAACGCTAGATCTCCACCTCCCAATCGACCAACCACAGGCCCTTTCGGCGCATCCTCCTTACCAGCACCAAGTCACTTCAGCGATGAGCCCAGAGGCAACGCAGGATTTGGTGGAGGGGACATAGAAGATGGCAGGCTGAATGTCAACTTATTCGAGACGAGCCTACCGTTACGGCTTGACTACGAGGCAATGCTGGCATATCTGTTGCTACCGCCCGCTGGTGGGGTATTTCTACTGGTGGTGGAACATAAGAGCGACTACGTACGGTACGTCAAGTTTGGAGAGAGAGGCGTCTTTGCTTCCTGTAAAGCTGCTCCGGAACCGTGCTGCTATGCAGCTGCCTTGTCTCTACGCATCGACCGCTTCGCATCGCCTTTCATATGCATGTACTGACAACATGGTCCCTAGGTTCCATGCCTGGCAGTCAAGTTTACTGTTTGCTTCGATTTTCGTGAGCCCAACCCTGCGACCATTTGCGTGATCATCATTGACCTCGTAACAGGTCCTACACCTAATCTTCTCCTGGTCAAGCATATTATCATGGATGCTGTTCGTCCTTGACATCGGTCTCATCTGTTTTCTCGCTATGCATGCCTACCGAGACGGTACGAATATCCCCTCATTCTTAAATGCTCGTGGAGACTGACACCGCAGCAGCTGATGGCTTGGATCGTTTCGAGGTTCCGTTCTTTGGAGGGCTGGCGACTTCATTCGTGGACTCTGAGTGAGACATGCTGTACGATATCGATACACTGGGAGAACGGCGCAAATTGCTTTCAAGATACCCATGTAGTGACGGTCGCCAGTCATTAGATCGCACGGTACCCTTACTGTACAAGTAATACCAGGACCGAAATACTGGATGATCAGACGCTCATATTAATCCCTCGAATGTTTCTGGTTCAAAGCTTGGGGTTAATCGTGGCCCCACTATCTATTCGCTACGCTCATATGTATCTCCCCTGAATTACCACTGAACTACCTTAGGTCCCGTAAATACTCATCGATCCGGGGCAAGCAACACAACCTCAACCTTGTAATCTTAGATACTCAATCTCAAAAAAAACCCCCCATCGTGCGCAAATTGTCAACCCTCGAAAATGACGCAGCATACCTCCCAATCCCTCGCGGCGTACATGCAAGGCTGCAAGGCTGCAATGCAGTGCCCCCAGCTCCGCCGCATCCCCATCCTACTCTACTTTCTGCGTCCCTCCCAGCCTACAAAGTCCTTCCATCTGCCACTCTCTTCCTGCTTTCGTAGTCATGCGATTCGTCATCTCTCATGATGGATGGCGTCAGTGTTGCAGCGTCTATCCTGGGCATCGCCACGGCAGGCGTCCAGATTTCCATCAAGCTCGTCACTCTCGCGACTCAGATCAGCACTGCGGCGGACCGGGTTTCCGCGATCGGGAATGACGTTTCGCTTACGTCGGGTGTGTTGCGTCAGTTGGGGGAGTTGATGACGCAAAGGGGGACGGGTGATGGCGATGGTGTCGATATCTTGAATCAACACGGTGTCGAGACTACCAGGACTGCGGCGTTGATGTGCGAGCGGATATTCCAGGAAATTCAAAAAGAGGTGAAGAAAGCGAGTGAGCAGCTAAGAAAATGCAAGCCGGGTCGAGGCAGAATGACCGGAGAAAAAATCGAGTTGTCCGCCACTGAAAGGCAATATGGCCCTTCTTCCAGCCAAGGATTGATACTTTGAAGACAGACTTGAGAGATGCGAAGTCGACGTTGATGATGATGCTGCAAGTGGCAAGTTTGGCTTTGAGTAAGAGGATGGCAGACGCGACTCTATCGAGGAGCGAGCACCAGGATCTTGTTCGTGCTATCGTGGCTTTAGAGCTACAGCGACGAGATGAGCGTACAAATCCTACAAGCCAACAGGACAGATCAAAACGCTCCAGCCCGAACGATACACCTAACCGCGGGAACGCAATTACCAGCACACCAAGAGAATACACGTCGACTTCGGATCCCGACACCCAAGCGCCCGCGTTCCCGAATCAGAAACGGCGAAAGCGTACTACAGGAGTCGACGAATCCCCCAACGATTCGTCTCAGGCCAGAAATCTGTTCGGATCCGATATTGATCCTGGAGTAGGTCCATTGAAAGGTCAAAAAATTGGGAATGCCATGAATAAATCTCCGGCAAACACTCCGGGTTCTAAGCCCAAGGGCTCGCCTTGGCCCAACGGAAACAGCAACGTGCCTGGAGATCAGAGCGTTGATCCCGCACAACCGTCAATTATATCTGACATTGATAAGGAGACTCAGATAAACCACGACACCGAGCTCCAACTGTTCTTCCTCAAGCCCATAGTCACAGACTTCTTTGACAGAATTGAGCTTCGCTGGTCGGTACAGAACACGAACACGCAATCTTTGGATATACGCCAACACATGGCCGACATCGAGAAGGATCATCTCCCGTCAGTCATCGAGATGCTGCAGCAGTTGCATGCCTATGAGCAGAAAATAGTTGAGCAGAAAATAATGGACTCCGAAACGTCTGAACATTGTGGAGCGTCCGTTCTATCTTTGAAAAGAACGAAAACGGACATCCAATGCAGAGACATGCTCTTCAAGGCTGTCCCAGGCTTACAGTTTGTGATTCAGCGCCCTATTCGCCAGCCACAATCTTTTATTTCCCACGCTGGTACTGGACACGGATCGATTGGTGAGAACAATTTTTCTCGTCCGGGGCTCGACGTAGCGCCCTATCGCCAGTCGTTGTGGTCCCCAAGCCCATCTGAAGGGAAAGAGAAGACAAAAAAAGAGGGCTGGTCCCTTCGGCGTTCAGTGGGCAAGAAAACTACACGTCCCCTGCTGGGTTTCTTGCGGCCCAAGTCACAGTCTCCCCCCCAACAACCCGGCCCTGAAGATGGTAAGCCCGCGATACCGCCCACTGACTTTATGAAATTTGCTGAGAAATTTGCGTGCGCAGCTCCTACCGAGATGGAGCCAGGAGGGTTACCGCAGGTGTCGCAGGAAAGTCGGCACGACAACCACGAACAGCTGGAAATTCGGCACGATGACCACGGAGTCCAAGGCGACGAAGCGCTTGGCGAAGACATGGATAGCCCCGAGGTCCGCAAGAGCCTAGCGCCTTCATCGATAGATAAGTCATCCGGGGAACCGCTCCTCGTTCGCAGGATGAAGCGCCGTAGAAGGGCATCACGTCACTATGTGCCCACGCTAAACGACGACGCGGACGACGACGAAGACGCAGCCGCCGAGGCCATGGTGGCAGATCTCTTGGCGAGATACACCACTGTTCCGACGTAGAAGGAAGACGGCCAGGGACGCAGAGAAGGGGCCAGTGCCTGGAGAAAGGTGTGGCAGTCGAAGCGGTAGCATTCAATCCTGATATAGCTGCGTGCGCGAAGAGGGAGAGTACGCTTGTTGACGCTCGGTCGGGCTTGGGTCTGATGGTGAGGGGGTTAGTGCGAGAGGAGATTTGGTTCCAGGCTAGCTCAAGTTGATCAGATATAAGCCAGGTTCAGCGTCTCGGTTGACTGCTTGTGTTGACTGACTGCTTGTATACGATTGGTAGCCCGTCGAACTAAGGGAGTCTCTCCGTAACGAAGCAAGGATTTCACTTATTGGGAGGTGGTGGGGTCTGGTTTATGTATATCAATTCCGCAGGGTATATCTACCACGTAAGTCGAGAACTACAAAAACAAGAGGTATCTCAACACGGCGCCATGACTCAAATAGCTACCCCAAATCCAACCGTGCCGAAAAACTGTACAAGCCGCCCTCATCAGTCATTCCAGTGGATGTGGTAGGTGAATCGGAGATCTGCATCAGACGCCCTTTCTCCAACCTAAGTCGCCGCTGACCTCTCTTCTACTCATCCATCCCAGCGATTCCAGCGCGTCCCTCGTCGTCATCTGCGCCTCCGTCGTCAAGCTCGGCTTTGACTTCCTGGTCGACGAAGGTTTCGTAGTTTTCGAGATTCTGCTGGATGTGGACCTTGAATTTGATGACATCGTTCAGGATCTTCTCGATTTCTGTGTGCAGTTCCTCCCGCAGGGTGTTGGCACGGAGGGTCAGTTGTTCGAATCTAGGGAAGCGGTCAGCACGTGCAGTTTCTGTTTACCAAAGAGGGGAGAGGGTGGCCATACTCGATGTTGGTGTTCATTTCTCGCTGTTCCATTAGCTGGACGCTTTCATCAAGGCCGGCGCGCATCTTCGCGAGCTCCTTCTCCATCTTCTCGATCTGTGCGTCGGAGGCAACTTTCTGAGTAGATGTGACCTGTAATGGCTGATTAGGATACCAAAAGGCATTGAGGAGGAGGGAAGATTTTGCTCACTTCCTTGGTCTTCTCGAACTCCTCTTCAGCTGCTCTAACACGGTGCTCTAAAGCTTCGACCTCACTTCGCTTGTCGTCGATGGCTTCTTTGATGGAGTCCAGCAGCTCATGGTTCTTCATGTCCGCATCAATTGCCAACGTTCTCCGCTCATTGATCTCTTTTCGTAGGCCGATAAGCTGGCTCTTGACATTGCCCCGCAGGTCAAGATTGAGGACGTGAGGAGGATGATAGCCGGTCGAAGAGTCAGCGAGCAGACGATCATTACTGCCGTCACGCTGTGAGGTACCAATCTGAGAGGACGAAAAGTTCGGCGTAGAGTCGATATTGAGATGAAGTTCAAAGTCCTGACCCTTGGCATTTGAGGCGGTCGCAGGTATCAATGCAATCTGGTAACACAGAGAATTGTACTTCTCGACGAAGCGCTCAAGGTCTTCAAGACTGCGGTTGGCGTCGAGTTCCTTTTCGCCTGCCCTTCGCTTGAGCTCCCCTAACCTGGTTGTCGTGGTCTCAAGGCCTTTCTGCAATCGTTCCCGCTCAGTAGTCATGCGATCGATATCCTGTATCGTGATACCTTGCCTGTCCACTGAATCTTGCAAGTTGGTCTTTTCCTGCTCAACTTCTCCGAGCTCGGCCTCCGTGCGCTCAATTTCCTCCTGCAAAAATTTGTTTCGCTGTTCATATTTCTCGACCTTGGCTTCGACATTAGTGTTATACTCCTCAAATTTCCGCTTGTCGTCCTCCAAAATCTTGAAATTCTTCTCCAGCTTCGCCAGATCTGGAGCGCCTGCTTCGGCTTCGGATATCTGCCGCTTGAGCACCTCATTTTCTGCCTCAAGAATCTTCATCTCCTCTGCGTATCTTTGGTTACCCCGCTCAAACTCGGCAGCCATAGCTTCAACATGAGGTACCAGCAGCCTATCCGCCTCCTCGTCTCCCTCTGCATCTCCGTCTTCTACTTCCACCTGCAGCCAGTCATGATAAGCTGCGCTCAGGAATCGGAAGATGATCCTATCTCCACTGACGTCCACACCGGCTTCTGCACAGGCGTCATCATACTCGCCAACTTGATATTTGTCCATCATCTGAGCTAGCTGCATCATCCATTGCAACATCCCAAGAAATGAAGACCAATTCTGTCCACCGACCGCTGCCCATTGTGACTTTGAGACTTTGTTCTCAAACGGATATCGTAGCTGCTTTAGGATAGCAGGCCCCTCAAAGTCTATACTTTTCATGAAACGGTAGGCGGGATCTATTCGATGATACAACCACTGAAAAATAGCTTCGAAGTCCTTTTGTGTAGGTGAGGTCATGCTCTTCTGATTCAGCGAGCGTTTCATCTCCAATTCGAAATTATTACGAGTAAGATAGTCCAGTAGGTCTTGGCACACTTTCGCTCTATAGTTCGGATCTCTCCACGGCCGTGGATCTCCTCGTGCGCTGGCTGGTGCTGGCGCTTGTGTGAAGAACGATTGGTGACCCATCGGCCCCGTGGAGGAGGGTCGAGAGTATATGCTGCTCCTTCGCTGCAAGCTTTGAGAAGCGCTCAACGATTGCTGATTCGCCGGCGTCATTGCACCCGGTGCATAACTCATTCTGTTTGCGGACGCGCCACCAAAGATGTTGGAAGAAGAGCTTCGTTGCACTGTAGACGGACGATTTGTCTGTGCCTCCGCAAGAACATTGAAATTATTGCCGGACGACGAACGCTGAAAATTCGGCTGCTGAGGTCGGCTTGGAGCAAGCGACATACGAGAAGAGGAGACCGAGCGCGCATGGTGGGATGTGTGAGGCGCATGGTTTTCCTTGATGTTTGAGATAGAATTGGACCGTTTCAAAGCGGAGGCTGGTTGAGGAATGGCAGAATTATAGTTGATACCGCCCAATGTCTGCGACGGTGACTGTCAGCATAGCTTGAGTAATGCTCTGGTGGAGAATTACCTCTCGAGGCCGGCGCACGCTGAAGAGCCCTGTATCTTGTGACATCTTCAGTGGTGAGCCAGGAGTGAGTGAACTAGGGATACAGTTCGCGCAGCGTACTCTCTGCGAAATGGATTGGTGCCAGAGAGTTTTGTTCAATGATAAGCATCGGCAATACTGTAATTCGCGATGTTGATGCAACCTGATGGTTTGTTTACTTTACTTTTCGATTTTTAGCGTGCCAAGAGTTGCTGGCGCTCGGGCCGAGGTTCAGATTTCACCGACATCGCAGGTATGGACCTCGGGAGGCTGGATTGGGAGCATCATTTTTGAAGCATATTGATCGCCTTCACAGCTTTGTATTTGTACCGATCAGCATCAGACAGTCAACACCCCTATTCGACGACGGCCTCGAGCTACGATTTGCTCGATCACCTTGTAAAAGCTGATCTACCAACCTGAGCGGAGCTAAGCTGTACGCTTGACGCAGACTCAGGCACAGCGCATCCGAGATGGTGCGCGAAGACCTAGTATCGTCTGCTGTAAGACTCTCTCCCGAGCAAATGCTGGAAATCGCAGCTCATAAATATCTAGGTTTCCTGTACGAACCCCAATCGCATGCCACGGTGCAATTGATCCTAAACCGTCTTAGTTCTCCAAGACCCATCCGTCGCTGCTTCAGCCCTCGACAAAAGAATCGCATTCCTACAGTCAAAGAACCTCACCCAAGAAGAGATAGATGTTGCTTTGGCAAGAGCTGGAGATGGATCACAGCCAGAGAATCCAGTGGCCCCTCCTCCACCGAGCCAATACCCGTATCAACGGCAGCAGATGAACAGGCAAGCTGCAGGGTATGGATATGGCTCTGGACCCTATCAAGGAGGACAATGGCCACAAGCGTCGCCAGAGTGAGCAAGACAAAGGGCTAGGTGACACAATACATGGATTGACGGAGAACAGACCACCTCAGCGGGACTGGAGAGATTGGTTTATAATGGCAACAGTCACCAGCGGAGTCGGGTATGGCCTCTATACTGTTGCAAAGGTACTTGGCCAATCACTCCAGTACCCAGTTTCATACTAACAGCTATACAGCGCTACGTCCTCCCCCTCATTTCCCCTCCCACACCACCTCAGCTCGAAGCCGACAAAGCCTCCATCGACGAATCCTTCAACCGCGCCTTCGCCCTGATCGAACAGCTCGCATCCGACACAGCCGCCATCAAAGAATCCGAAGCCGAGCGAACAGGGAAGCTAGACACGACCTTGAAAGATGTCGGCATCGTAATCGAAGATCTGAAGGCTGTAAACCGGAGACGGGAAACGGAGAGCAGGATCATAGCTGATCAAGTGACCGGCTTGAAGACCATGGTCCCGAAGGCGTTGGAAGGGTGGAAAGCGAGCGGCGACGCCAAATTAGAAGAGCTAGGCCAGGAGGTGCAGAGCCTCAAGAAACTGCTAGAAAACAGA
The DNA here is from genome assembly GCA_003184365.1 of Evernia prunastri. Lineage (NCBI taxonomy): Eukaryota > Fungi > Ascomycota > Lecanoromycetes > Lecanorales > Parmeliaceae > Evernia > Evernia prunastri. The sequence continues at coordinate 83,986 of NKYR01000104.1, forward strand.
GTCGGCCGGCCCAATGCGGCACCGACACCAACAACAGGCAGAGGATACACGTCCGGGAGCGAAAAGCCAAAAGACCACCCCTCGACCTCCAACTCAGCAAACAGCGGAACAACAACTCCTCCAACCCCCGAGTCCGCCACCGCTTCCTCGGCTCCGGCGCCAGGCGTCACGGCGCCGAAGAGGGAGTCCACCCCGCTGCGAGGGATCGAGAGGAGCGATCGCCGAGCCATACCCGCGTGGCAGATGGCTGCCGCTACCGAGAAGACTGAGCCCGCCGGCTCGAGTCAGAGTGCCGGAGCGAGTACGGCGGAAGCTGGAGCGTAGGCTAGGTATTTATCGAGCAGTCAATTACGTTTCATGGATCACACGCTACCGAACGGTCGGAGTCCGTGCCTTCACTGCACCTTCTGATCTGTCCAACCATTGCGAACTCCAGGATTGCCGGCTCAAACGGCTGTTATGAAGGTTAGATCCCTGATGGCGAACGTGTCACCGGCAGCAGCCTCGGGTCGTGATTGATGAGATTATGTCGGGTGAAGGGCTGCGGGTCGATAAACATTATATCTGGTTCACAAAGCGGCTGTGGTCATCGACTGATGTATGGATGGCGAAGTGCCCTTGGTAGCTTATAGGTAGCATACATTGTAGTGCAAAAATGTCACGTATTCGTTCGCATCGCACGACTGTTCCCCATCGCTATCTCTACGTGATACAGAAACCCTCATGTTGAGCCATCTTATGCAATATCCTAAACACAACCCTCAATCATTACATAAGCTGAAATAAATTCAACCCTGGTGTTTCAGCCGTGTCAACCCAGAATTTCAATCCTATCCTCATCCATCTCGTCTCCCCTCCCTAGGCGCCATATACCTTTATACCGCACATACCAGCGAACATCAAAAACCTGCTCCCACATTCACATTAGGCAAACTACAGTGCCAGCGAATAACAACACGCCCTGGTTTTCACGCCGCCTATGAACCGAGATATGGTTGACGTCGGTGGCTGTGTGCCGGCTCGTGAGCTCGGCTGGCGAGCGAAGAGTCGCGCGCTGCGCACTGTACTGGTACCGCGACGATGAGAGAATCCCGTGAGAGGTATTGAGATGGCTAGATATGAAGTCGGGTGGGGACTGATTCAGGAGTCGAAATAGGCACCTGCCATTTTCCGTTGTCGAACCCTTGGAGCATGTTTTCGAAATTGCCGATACAATGCGGAGCAGCTCACGGTACCAGCAAATCGACGACATGATCAAGCAGAGGTGCTTTCTTATCAAACTCTCAGCATCGAGGGTCATGCTTTGAAGGATGTCATGAGAGTCTCTCTTGCCACGACTTCCCTCATCACCTCCTGCCGATCCATACCCTGCACGTCTTGGTTCGTATCGTCCCAGTAGGTAAAGTCGAAACGGTGGGAAGGGTGCGTGATCCCGGCAGATAACATACACTTGAAGCAATAGTCGAAGTCTGGGCATTCCGAGCATCTGTATCGTGAGCCGAAGATAGACTTAAGCGAGTCAGCAATCTCATTCAAAGGGGAAACATCGAGGTTTCTGCGACTTACCAGTTCACAGCCATCGCAAATAAACCATCCGTGCAGCAAGGACGTGCTAAAATGTTGGGTCTTGAACCTCTCTGGAAGTGCCCTGTCGGAAGGTGCCAGAATTGCCGCCACACGATGACTGTCATGATATGTAGCAATCGCGAAAGGGATCCAGTCTAGGTCGCCAGGGACGTTGGTGTGGGTGCTTGCACCTAGTAGCCTTTGTGCATTGGTAATGTTTCCTGCTTTTGCCGCCCAGAACAACGGTGTCCATCCGTCGACGTCGCGCTGGTTTGGATCGAGTCCTTGCTCAAGCAGATATTCAAGGACTGCGCAAGACCTTTCACGTAGACTTGCTGCTGCATGGTGAAGGCATGTGCGCTTCTGCTTGTCCAATGCTCCGAGGTCAATCCCACGGCTTTTGAGATACTGAAGGCATTTCAGACTTCCTCCATATGCGGAGAAATGTAGAAGGCTCTTTCCTTCCGGGTTAGGTAGTAGCTGCTCCGAAGATCTTGCTAGCAAGATGTTAAGCAAAACAATATTGCCCTTGAACGCAGCTATCTCCATTGCATCATCGAGGATACCACATTGGACCTGTCTTTGCAAGTTATGCCTTAATAAGAGTAGTGTTGTTCCTTAATAGTCAGATTGAGTTGCAAGAGTAAGTGGTGCAGCTCGATCTCTATCTCTCAGTGTGACGTCCGCACCTCTTGCCAACAATAGTCGCGTCAGCGAGGTATTTCCTATGCCAATTGAAAGATGCAGCGCCGTTTCTCCTTGGAGGTTGACAGCATTCAAATCAGCACCGTGATCTAAGAGCCAGCGGGCCACTTTTAGTGACTTGTTGAACCAAGTCTCCGGTCCTCCTGAATCGGGATGACCCGAAGAAAACACAGAAGACCACACCGAAAATGTCAGATGTAGAGCCGTATTCCCAGAATTGTCCTTTGCAGTTATGTCTGCACCGTTAGTCACCAACAATTCCAAGATCTCCAGATTTCCACCTTCCGCGGCTCAATGCAAAGCAGTATCCCCCCAAGTCGTCGCCTTATTAACACTTTGCTTTTGGCTGGCCAACAAATGAAATACCGTATATTCTAGTCCGTAATACGAAGCGAGCCACAACGCAGAGACCTCTAAAGGAAAGCGACCAGCATGATTGACTGCCCATGATCTTCTGCCATATAGTACTTGAACGGAGGCAGACACTTTGGCACTCTGGCAGAGAAATTGGAATATCAGGTCTTTGCAAGCTTCTTCCGCTCCTTGAGATGCATGTTGGCCCCATTTGGATACTGCATACTCTAGCAGGGGCCACCGCTTGAGGCGGGCCTCGAAGTCATACTCCGATTGGCATGGTCCTCGCCCAAACTCATCGAAAGAGAGATATGTGAGACAGGTTTGTACTAGCTCGGCCTGAGCTTCTGGGAAAAGGCGTTCGGCTTTCTGCTCCAGGTATTGTTGGAAAGTATAATGAACCAAGGCTAGGAAGCCGCCCTCCTTCTCATATGTGACAAGACCATTGCACACAGACATAATCAGTACTTCATCGGGAATGTTGTCCTCGTCTAAAGTTGTATCACCAGCCTCCACTGCTAGTGCGTGCTGTAATTCTAACATTGTAAGGGGTCGGATAGAATAAAACACCCAAAAAAGAACTTTTCTTGCTAACATGGCTTGATCGGTATGCAGAGAGTTGATTCGTTCAATGGTTTCATCATAAATTTTATTTAAACCTTCAGGTAGAGCAGTCAAAGCATCCTTCAATTTGCGAAGAGTAGTCTTTGTTGTTAATGATTCCAGGTGTAGACGGGCTTGTAGAAACCTGAACAGTTGTTAACCTATGAACAGTGGACTATATGACCATTCGGAAGTGATAGTCTTACATTCCATCGGCTCTGGCAGCAATGGTCATTGAAATCAGGCTGCATAATGTTAGATCTTTATCAATATGAGGCTTGAGTCTGCCCGACTTCGCGATTCGCTCCCGAAGATACCGCAAGATGTCGTCGCTTCCAGCTCGGACGTCTAGCCGCACTGCTTCTGAGAGCAAGCGTTCAATGGTTGGCAAGTCCCTTGACGTGACGAGCATATTCAAACGGGGCTGTAGATGCTGCAGCTCTGTCAATAGTAGATCCCTACACTCTTCAGGATATTCATCAAAAGCATCGATGACAAGGAAGACCTTTGTATAACGGCTGACAATGGATCTCAGCAACTGCATGCACGCTTCATGTGACGGACGTTTTGCTCCAGATCCGTGGGCTTCATAGAAATCTGCTAGATCAGCTGACAGGGCTGGCTCTGGGAAAGTTAATTGGCAGACCAGACTCATTAGTAGATCTGGGACATTGTGTTTCTCTGCATCCTTGTAGCTAAGAGAAATGTAGGCAAGGCGGGTATCTGTTTGATCCACGATGTGTTGCAAATGGTTGATTATATAGGAGCTATCAGAGATATTAGCAAGGTTGAAGGAATTCAGGCGCTGCGGTGAGCCTCACGCAAAGATGGTCTTCCCGGCTCCCTCTGTCGCTGTCAGCACACTCCTGCGATGGTAGCCAGCATGCTATTTCAGGCTGCTGGCAAAACTTGACTCACGTATACCTGGACACCAAAGCGTTTCACCAGATTTCCTCAGCCAATGCTTGAATTCGAAAGTCTCGAGTAACGATTGAGCGGTAGCATCCTGCCGCCCCTGTATAGTAAATGTGTCCACATGCTTCTTTTGGAACTCCACAGTCAGTGGCGAAATCCAGTCGTACACTTTGCGACAGTAGTCGTTGCTCTGAGTCGTTACCAAACTTTGGACGTATTTCGAGGTCTTTCGAGAGGAGGTTTCAATGCTGTGGACATTGTCGGAGATATAGATAGATCGTTCTTGCATTTTATCAATATCAAGAGAGACTTTTGTCAACTCGTGAACAACTAGGTCCATCCTCTGCAAAGAAGCTGCAGAAGCCTCAATCTGTAGAGCCTCCAGGGCTAGCGTTAGGTTCTGTCGTAGCTCGATGCCAAGCTCTTTGAGCTTTGCTAGAGTACTCTCTTTGAAAGGGAATAGGGTCCTTCGAAATTGTGCCATGGTTTTAGATTTCCATCCTGATTGTAGCGGAACGAGACGAATCTTGTCCAGCTTCTTCCGAAGGCTTTCAAGACCCCTCTCCGCGGATCTGATACTTTCTTCAACTCTTTGCACGCCATCACGACTGAACACCTCAGTCTCAAGGGCTGATTCAAGGAGTCTAAAGGTCTTGGTTAGAGCGTCGATAGATGTATACATATGCGTGGCTTGGTCCTCGGCATCCTTCCAGGAGTGATAGTAGTCTAGCAAGCCTTGACAGACAGTTAAGCCAAGGGATATGAGGCCTGCAGCACCAGACGAGAGGCCTAGAGGATCCATCTGTCAACATTGATGTCAGAAGTCCGTTGAGGAGCTCTTGATGAATGTTGGATGCGCAGTCGAATCCTTCAGCCTTGTGTTTCGAGCCTGCCATGGCGAGGCTCGTGACGTAGCCGTGCAGCGAGGCTACGAGTATCGATCGAACCGTGCCTCCAGCAGAAACAACAGCTCTACTCTACAAATTTGTATCATAGAGACTTTGGCGTCAACTTGGCCACCTGCATCACTGGGGGATGGACTCTGTTTCTTGTACATCACTCGAGAAGATGAAGTCGAATACTTTGCCCAATCAGGGCCTTCTGCACGCAGAAGGGCTTGGCGTGACAAGCGCGCTTTCCACAGTAAGTAATATCTCTTGGTGTGTCCTCAGAATCTCCAGGTGGCCTTGTCTTGACGGCATGTATTAGGGAGGTTGCAGGGGCTTGTGGATGCTCTCGCTGAGAGTATACTCTTCTGAGATTCCGAGACGGTGTCACTCGTATCGTAGTCTGCTCACTACTACATATACTTATCCCTCTTCCTTCCCAAGAACAGACCACGGCTCGCGCGATATTTCAGACGACAGAAATTTGGAGCCGTGTCCATTCGGTAGGCATGCGTATGGCAAATACTGTTACAAGCATGGACAGCTATACGGAGGTGTAGGTGCCTACTCTGTACATTGTTTCTACCCAGTTTACACGGTATCGAGCCTCGTGCGAGCGTAAACCAGTGACAGGGAGGTTATTTACGCTGCGAGAGGATGGGCTATGGGATCTGCATTTGTGTACTACTTAACTTATGAAGGAAAATCTATTTCGCATTACTGACTCTGGTCTTCCGCCGTTGAAAACCCACATCTACCATCTTCCATCACTCTTAAGAAAAACAACGCACGCTCTGTTATCACTAAAAACTCTCCTTGTAGTCTATCATTCTGCTCTCCCACCATTGCTAACCGGTGTCCTCAACACTTGGTCCGCTCGAAGCTCAGCTCAAGCGCTTCCCTCTGCATGGTGGCGACGTCGAACATGGTCGCTAAGCCTATCCTTGCGGTAGCTGCTGTACTTGCAACCCTTGACATCACACTGAAAGACCTTGAAACGCTCCTGGTGGATCTTGGCGTGACGCTCTAGGTCGGATTGACGACCGAAGTCCTTGTTACATTCTGTGCATATTGGACGTTGAGGAACTGGCGGTCCGATGTCGAAATGGATGGGAGGACTGTTCGACACGGGGATGGGGAATGGGTTCTGTGCTATGGCCTGCCCATCATTGTAATCGGCGGGTCCTGTGAGAAAGGTGTCGTTGCCAAAGGTTGCGGCGTCGGCAGCGTAGGGATGCTCGGTGTGGCGTGACATTTCTATAGAGGGCCAATGAGCAGTACGTGCGAGCTTGTTCCAGGATCCTGCAACTGCTGGGTCTCCCACATCGACTGGGGCCTTGCTGCTGTCGTAAGGTCCGTTGGAGGAACAGCGATTCTCGACGATGCGCATGGGATCAGACCAATTGGTGGGAGTAGCGATGTATTTGTTCGGAAGGCCTGCGGCTGGTACTCCCTGTGCGCGGGTGTCAACGACAGTGTAAGGTGCATAGCTGCCGTTGTAGTGGTTGTAATTGTTGGCGATAGGAAGGTCTCCCACGGAGCACGACAGCACCGAGTATTCAGACGAAGCACCAACGTGGCTTCCCGTAGAACCTGCAGCCGAAGGGAATAGAGGGGTGTAAATACCGGTGTTCGGAACAGTAGGGTTATCATTACAGGTGGTGTCGACAACAAAGTTGTTCTGGGCCGAACTTGAGATAGCTGAGAACACATGGTCGTCCCCATGCTGTTCCAGGAGATCTGAGGTTGGAAAAGCCGCATCGCACGCTGCATAGAGGCACACGAATTGGCCAACTTGATTCGAGGAGTTGTATGGCTGTAAGGCCCTCCCACTGTAGTCAATGACAGATTTTAGCTTTTCAAAAAAAAAACTCACCCGGGCTGAGCTGCAGCTAAGCCATGCATATATGCATGCTGCTGCAGTCTCGGCACGAGATTGGTCCGCTCTTCTTCCATGGTGCTGTCGGGCGTCGAGGGTGACTGAAACAGGGCGTCGGCGTCGCAGAAACGGGGCGCTCGGCGTGCAGAAACGGGCGACCAATCAGAATGAAGGTGGATGTCGATCGCCGAATCAGACGGTGTCAAGCCGGCAGCAGTTCAAAGCAAACCTTTTGAAAGTCGTCGAGGGGACACAGCACTCTTGTAGACGCTGTGATACCTCTCTTGGGGCGAAGTAGCGCGTAAAAAGGTCTTCACTGATAGATGCAGGCCCGTACTAGCCTCGTCCAATCAGGATTCGAGACTCCAATAGGGCGATGGTTTCAACGACAGAGACAGTTTCGGCGTGAACGATCATTAGAAGATGATTGGTTTGATTGGTTTAGTTGTCGCAGATTGGCAACATCAACTTTTCTCCGTTGGCGAGTCCTTTTGCTCACCGCTTTCCATTGCTTCAGGGGTCTTCTCCTCGGTCATCTTCTCCCTTCCGTTTTCTTCACCATCCCGGGCATTACCTGCCATCTCCGCGTCTTGCTCCTGCTGCTGCCCTTTCTGCTTTGGCCCCAAGTCTCTCTTTCTAATATCCCAGCCGCCTCTCCACCCTACCCAACTCTTCGCCCATGGCCCTTTCGCAAAACAGAAACACAAAGCCGCTCCAATGAAGCCTACGCTAGCACTTCCAGATTTGTGCCACCCTCCTTGTGCGTATAGCGTGTTGCCCACTGATGTCCCCACAATCTGCCCAATGAACACGCTGACCATGAAGGCTGTGTTGACTCTATTCCTCGCCTTGGGTTCAATCGCATAGATTGCTGTTCGATTGGCAATCTGAGTAGACTGTAGCCCAAAATCGAGCATAAAAGCTTGGATGATTGGCCCTGCGATGGTGAAAGTACCTGTGTAAGTACCGATCGAGATGCCGGTAATGCAGATCAATTCACCAACGATGACGGAGAACAGTGGCACAAATCTATCAATGACGAGCCGTGAATACGGAGGACCGAAACACATCGCGAAGATCCCAACCAGGGCAAATAAACCTATATACAACGGACTAAAATTGTAAGGCTCTCCAGCAAGGAGGAAAGTCAATGTCGTCCAGTAGGAAGTGAAAGTCGTGGACGTGCAAAATCCTACCAAACAGGCCTGCACGAGGATGGGATGCTTGAAGAGCATTGCGATAATACTCCACAGCATTTTGAAATAGTTGATGCCACCAGGATTGGTACTAGGATAATCGGGCAGAAAGAACCATAGGAGGATGAAAATGAGATATTGGAGAGCAAAAGCGAGCCAATAAACATTGCGCCAGGAGGTATATTCCGTGACGACGCCGGACAGAAGACGAGCTATTAAGAGGCCGAGGAGGAGACCGGAGGTCACAATCGAAAGGGCGGTCGCGCGCCGATGTACAGGGGCGAGGTCGCCGACGAGGGGAAGCACTGTACAATTGTCAACTAGGGGACCACTCTCAGAACTCGGAACCGTATACATACTCAATTGCGGTGTCACAGTTGTCAAAGCCGTGAGGAATGAGAGGAAGCAGAACACTGGAAACGAATTCGTAATACACAGTCCGATCCTTGAATCGAAGGGAACCATTAGCATGAATGCTACAAGAGCTCGAACGGCAACACATGGAGCCACTTACCACGAAGTAGCCGTAAACCACACCAAAAGCAGAACGAAAGGCCTTCTTTGGAAAAGATCCCCAAGCGGACACAACAACAGCAGCCCTGCACCGTATCCAGCTTGAGCCAGCGTAGGAATCAAGCTCACCCGTTCCTGATTGACATTGAAATCATCTGCAAGCTTGTTTAAAATAGGATGGGAGTAGTATAAATTGGCCACAGTGAATGCACCGGCAAAAGCAAAAAGAAGATTCAATGGCAGTGAGAATTCGAAAGGCTTGTCTGGGTCGTAGCGACATCTTTTGGGCGTGTAGGTAATTATCTTGTAGACTCTTTGCCATGTCGTATACTTCTTCGGCGAGGACTTGACGGAATGAGAAGAGATTGTATCACTCTCTTCGGGTGTCTTCGTCTCGTTCCTCGCGGGCGATGCCATGTCGGTAATTTGGACAAGATAGACTGCTAGAAATTAATGAAAAGCATGGTGAGGATTCGAATCCAAAGGTCCTTTAACAAAAAGCTCGCAATTGTTTACAAAAGGAAGAAGATGAAGCACAAAAACTTGAAGATGTAAAAATCGGTGATGATTTTGTGAATGACGAGCGCTCTTATCTCCGAAGTCAATGCCGGCCGACGCTAGTCCATGAGGAGAAGGAGTTTGCCAAGGAAGGTTCCTAAAACCGCTTAGCCCTCAAGTACTCTCTCGTATCTGCTAGCCGTCTTTGCCGAGCAGTGTTGGTGCCGTTAAGTAAACCACAGTACCCATGGTCGTCACCAGAAATTTATTATTCTCGACAATTATCGGATAAGAGACGAGCAATATCTTTCATGCAGCATGTACAAGAGCTCATCCATATGCTACATTGGTTGCAAATACCGAACTCATACAACAGTCGTCAATGACCAAACCCGCAGACGTAACAGGACTTGAAAAGGACAGAACATACTCCCAGCTCTTCGCACCCAGACAGAACAGATCGAATGAGTGAACAAAACGAGCAAGTCATACCACTCCAACAATGAAGTGTTGGCACAGAGTCGCCATTAATACACATCATCTCAGGCCCATTACAGTATTTCCACCACGAAAGACGAAACCCCCTCAGCATGCCAGATCGGACTACCCACCGCGATCCCATGCTCGCTGTTTTTCGCAGCAAGCGCCGTCATCTCGATGCCTAAGCTGGTCAAGAACCTGACAGCTTCAATATGCGTCGTGTTCTGCACGGGCTCGTAGCTTCCCATTGCCATGCCACGGCGTGCGACGTGATAGCCGCCGTTGACGTAGGTAAACTCGTTGGCCGCGTCGGCTTGGGTGCAGTCTGGGTTGGGAAGGCAGAAAGAGGTCCTATAGAAGCACGAGTGCCAAGGATTCAGTAATCTGGTCTTTCGCAACAAGAAAAAGAAGGGGGTTTCCTCACGGGGATTGCAAGTTGGTGGTTGCGATATTGAAAGTTCCGCCATCTTGTATGCCACCGCCATTATAGAATTGCTTCAACTGCTGACCTTGGCCTAGACAAAGACGATGGTCAGCTAAGTGTTGACTCAATGCTGGAAACGATGCGAAGTTGATACTTACTGCTATTCTCCGGAGACGGAACACAGCGGAGGACTGCACCAGCTCCACCTTGCGTAGTCGTAGCAAAAGGGAACTCATCACAATTTTTGCTCCTCGCATCAGGACCCGACCAAGGGGGTTGCTTATTATCCGTGCAGGGGCTCCCGTCGCCATTTGAGGGCCTCACCCCAGCAGCAACGCGTCGGTTCCTGACCGATCCAGCACCCCTATCCAGCGTGTATGGGCCTACCTTTCCACGGCAGAACGCTGCGAAACAATAGTTCTCGCACGTTTCTGAAGAGGCTGAGCAGTCTTGTGTGAACAGTACTTGAGCTGAGGTACTGAACGCAAAGCAACATAGGAAACAGAGCAAGGTTGGGAAAAGCATGGCTGTCGAAGTTGTTTGCGTTGAACAAGGACGGTTAAACAGAAGCTTGCTTCGAAAGTGGTCAGGTGAGAAAAAAGAAGCAGGAAAGGCTCTGTTGATGCCATCGGAGAATGGTTTATGAGCTTTCTTATAGATCTTCTGTATCGCACGGGATAATTCGACATCGCGAGGAGGTGGGCCAGCATTGCTTCAGGATGAGGCCGTTGTGGAGGCTTGACTCAGAATACCTCGTTTCACGGACAGAGTAAGGGCTGTACAGGCCACGATCAAGCCTTCCGAATGACATCGGAGATATCCTGAGACTGTAAGAATGGCACTTTGTGGACAGAAGGAACCAGGATCTGTGTTTCCAATGTCTTGGACGGAGTCAGCTCAGCAGCACTGTTAGAAGGCACAATTATCAGTCCGTGTCACCAACGTCACGTCCTAAATCATCTCCTGAAACGAGATCACGAACCATGATCGACGGCTCACGAGGGTGGTGACCTTGACATGGACTCCGAGTAATGCAGCTTTGAGCCACTAGAATCCAACTTGCTTTTGTTGTACATTTATTTCGAGTCCTCGCAAGGAAGCATCTCTGACGACCAATGTATAGCTAGGCTCCCGATGCCCCACTCGTGAACTCGATGCGCTGATCACCGGTCTGAACTGAGGATGTGTTTGAGGTTGATCTCAGCTCGTACGCCGTCACTATTTATGGAATCAATTCGGCAGCCCACCTACAGATGCCAACTCGAAAATGACTCAATCCCTGGGAGGATACTCAGCCGTAAGGGATCGTGGCTCAGCAGCAGATACCAAATGTGCGGGATGAATGTTCGGGGAGCGCACAGTGGAAGGAGTGGTGGGATACATTGATGATTGGTCCGTGAGTAAACGCCGAGTCATAAACGCCAGACAGATTGCACATTCACTGAATCAGCACTTAAAGTTTTCACGTGTACAAGCAGAACCGCACAACCATACTCCTTGTGAAAACAAATGGGAAGCAGCGCGTAGCGAAGTCATGGCCGCAGAAAGTTCTGACAAACAACGCTGACTACCTCGTCCACTGGATCCAGCACAGCCTCGTAATGTAAGCAGTGGATCATACCAAAAGGAAGTTTATTCACTCCGGAGATTTTCTAAGAAAGGCAAGAGTGCCATGAATGAGACATATACGATTATTGGGATGCAAAACAGTAGACCTTAGCAGAGTACTATTTTGCCTAGACGTCGCATGAAACATCGTGTTGGCTATCAGATGACAGTCGTAAGTGAGAATACGACTAGAATAGAAAAAAATAGAGGCGTTGCAGTCTCTCCAAGAAGTAGAGGAGGTGTGCAGAATGAGAAGCGGGAAGATGTTTGTTGGCGAGAATAGAATACAGCGCTAAATTTGTCTCAATACAGCCCTGGAGACGGCAGCCAGGCTGCATGAGCCCCACCCACACCATTTCATAGTTGTCGTGTGCATCATTTCGTGCAGACTGCAACCCAGGCTGAGCGGATTGTGGGTGGCCCGTGTGTTGCTCCGGAGATTTACCACATTGTCCGTGTCTCAAGAAATCTCCGTCCCGTGGGGGTCAAAGGAGTTTGAGAGTCCCGCAGGCCCGAGGCCGCGGCCCAGTTCGAAGCAAGAACGCCGCGGCATGGGGGAGTGAATGAACCGTCATCATGATGATGAGCTCGAAACAACTTAAGAGTCGACTCACAAAATTGCAAAGGCCAAGTCCACCAAATCAAGAGTCCATCTGATTGAGAACCTGCTGTTTCTCGGGCAACTTTGGTTTCGAGCATCATCACAAAATCATATATAGCGTCCAACTCCTCTCTGAGTTAACCACTTTGGATTTTCCCCAGAGATACCGTCATGGTCGTGATAAAACGACAAACCCCCGACAAGCTTCTTGGCTTCGTCATCTCCAACATCCCTAGCTCCACCATCGATCAAGCAATCGCTGATTTCAAGCTTGGTGCTTTCGACGACTACAACCCAAGTGTTGAGCTTTCTCTCGACCAGAACCGTTTTATTGGCTCCTCTCCTGAGCAAGTTCGCGACCAGCTAGACTCTGAAGATGTCCGTGAGCCATTCATCCTGCTGGACGACGAGACCACACAGTCAAGATCTGTGTGGTGGGTGGGTAGATACTTGGATGAAGAGTTGGACAACTCTTCTGCGGACCAGTGGCGACAGAGCAGCGTAGTGAATGTGTCGAAAGATGAGAGGATATTGCTGAAGGCGCGTCTGGCGACCACTGAGTGAGTTTTCCTCGGTCATCTAATTTCTCAGCTCACTCTTCCTTTTCCTTTGCCTGTCGTTATATCGCAATGACCGCATGTGCTTTTACCCTTTTCCTTTTCTCACGACACACATACCTGCAAAAAGGCCAGGGCCACAGCACGTTAACCAATCTTCTTCCATCCAGAGCTCCCAACTTCCAAGTCAACGACTCCATCGGCAACACCGACATCTTCGACGCCCTCCGCTATCCGTACGACCCTCACGGACCGCAAGTACCGTACTCCGTCTTCGACTGGGAGCACGATCCTCCGTTACCGCCGCCAGCCTACATAGTGGCCACGCCAGACGAATACGAGAAAAGCGGCGAGCCCGAAGACACGCAAAAGATTCACATGCCAGCTGGAGCATCGCCGGCGGAGGTGGTCAGACTCAAAGAAGACGTTGCCAGGGTAAACAAATTGCAGAGTGAATGGACCGTTGCAGCGACGAAGCCTCGCAGCGAGGAGGGATATCCGAAGGGAAGTTTATTGTTTAGTCAGAAATGGGCTCTGAAAAGTTGAAAGCGTAAATCATTGTAGCAGGTATCACACATAGAGGGCGAACAGTCCGAAGAAAATTGTTGGAGTCTGTTCACAGTTCAGAAGTGTTACTTCGCAAAAATTTGACAATTGTTTGGGATCGACATTTTTACCGAGGGACCTGATCTCGATGCCTTTCATTATGTTTCCTCATACCCCGTTGATCCAAAGCACGATGTTTTTCTGGTTGATACCCACCAAAATTTAGGGGATTACTATAAATGTTTTTGAAAGCAAAATTACGGCTAGTGCTCTAGCCGTAATTATCGCTAGCGGGGATTGAGAAAGTGTTTACATAAGGTACCTAGATACCTTAAGGTACTTACACTATCGCCTGAGCCACTCAAAAGCGGCTCCGGGCTCCTGCGCCAAGACGCCGAAAGGCAGCAATGCATGAGTAAGACGAGGCTGGCAGGATTGACGTCCGCTGAAGCTCAGATATGTGAGCATCTTTGTGGAAGCAATGAGAGCTAAACAGCGGAACCCTGGCAGGTTGGCATTCGGTACCTCACTAAATTGAGACGGACTGACATCTAAACCTGCGTTTTACTCCTAGGTGCCCACTAGAAGTCCTAGACCCTTATTCCACGCAACGCCGGCGGCGCCATTCCAAACTCTATCCCTGCTTAGACCATGCGTCTCCTACACACCCCCACCATCAAGCTCTACGAGTTCTCCGACGATGAAATCCCAGATTATGCCATCCTCTCTCATACCTGGGGCAAGGAGGAAATCTCCCTCCATGACCTACAGGAAATGGAAGCATCAGAGCTGGACGGGTTGGAAGGCTACTCCAAGATTCAAGATTGCTGTGCACTAGCATTTTGGGAAGGATATTCATACGTCTGGATAGACACTTGCTGCATCGACAAGACTAGCAGTGCGGAACTGTCTGAAGCGATCAACTCCATGTACCGGTGGTACCAGGATGCACAGATCTGCTATGCCTACCTCGCCGATGTCTGTACTGGCGACAAAGGCTGGTGGAGCGACGACATGCATCTGGAATTTCGGGAGAGTAGATGGTTCACTAGAGGATGGACCTTACAAGAGCTCTTGGCACCTAAGAATCTGGCGTTCTACGACAAGGACTGGCTGAAATTGGGGTCGAAGATGACCCTCAATATTCAAATATCGGTCGCCACTGATATCCAGTATGATCACCTATTTGACACAAGCCCCGCGAGCGTAGCGCAGAAGATGTCCTGGGCTTCTGGCAGGAAGACGACTCGAGTGGAAGACATAGCTTATAGCTTAATGGGTATATTCGACGTGAACATGCCTTTGATCTATGGTGAAGGGAAAAAGGCCTTCATGAGGCTTCAGCATGAAATTGTGAAGATGTCGGATGATGAATCCATTTTTGCCTGGAGCGACAGCGACCTTGTCCACAGCGGCATTTTCGCACAGTCGCCGAACGCCTTTGCTCGTTCGGGGAGCGTACTCCAGATCACGGAAGGTCATGAACTTTATGTACGCAGAGCCCCGTGCATAGTGACCAACAGGGGTCTAGCCATCGAGATTCGCACCAGTGTAGAGAGTCCGGTGACATCCAGCTCAGGCCCGCCAACTTCATTCATACAGCTCAATTGCCTAGAAAACACAAAGTCGGCTATCAACACCCAACAGGTCCTTGCAATTGAGGTGGAGAGAATATCAACGAATGAATGTGTCAGATCTTCGCCCTGCCTGTTCCAGCTGCCAACGAAGGAGATGGGCTTATATCCCCTGACATTAATGTACATTCGACCCGTCTATATCCTTAGAAACCCTCACGAACAGAAGCTGTCGTTCGGCATTGATATCTCATCGCTGTCGGAGCGTGGATTTTCGATCGTGGGAACATATGATTGTCGGGATCAGCGGGATGAGCACTTTTGGGTTGGGTCGCAGATTAGGAAATGTTGGAGGATTACGCTTGAGAGGGATCAAAGCTTTGTAGCACTATTGTTGAGATCTACTCTTCAAGTTGATCGGGACTTGTTAGGAGTCATCCTGGATGCAACTAATAGTGTCCCAAATGTAAGTCTCACGCTGTCAAACCATCATCACTTCCACCGGGAAATGGACAAGTACGCTCAGAGATACCATCTCCCTAAACCGGGACCATCTCAAGTTTTTAAGACGCTCGATAACAGCCGTCGGGTGTCTGTGGCCTTGAGAAAGACATTTGGGCTCACTTGGGAAGGGTCGTATTTTGTGGATTTCACTTGGGAATTGTGAAGGCTATCGAGGAAAGGATAGGTTCCCAATCGACGAAATGACGGAGCACATAAGGACCGAGCCCATCAAGGAATAGATGGAGCCCAACGAGAAAAGGGTAATCCCAACAATGACAGGATGAAGTCCTTCGAACATGGACCAACTGCGGAAGGTGCAATCGAAGCTCAGAGACCTCGTGGAACAACCGATTGATACGCTGCGTCTTTCAGGAATCTTGAGTCTCAACGTCCACTGGATTCAACACGGAGGCAGCAAAGTCAGCGAAGAGAAGGATATCAGCCGCCATGTACAAGAAGGTGAGCCGACAATTTTGACATCGTAATATGCTTGTCCAAGTCTGAAAGAGCGAGCAGCCGTCGAGTAACCAACTTCATGGAAACCGGGTCTATTTTCCTCCTAACCTGAGCAGTACAGCTTGTGTACTTGAGTGACAGGAAGCTTCAAGGCATCACTCCGCGCCGTGTGAACTCCGTACCGATCACACCAAACATTTAATCGCTAAGGGCAATCTTGGCAGCGCCGGTACGCGTCGATAGCATTTGCACCTCGCTGTTATCGTGAAACACACCTGAACGATATTGTTGACTAGACCTATCCTGATGGCACACCAGTGCAAATAAGTCGTCAATCCTGACCACTACAGCACGCAGTCGCAAGACATTCCCCCGCATCACCCAGATGATCTTCGCAAACGCTCCATGCCCCCTCCATACAATCAACCAATCTTCTTTGTTCAGCCAACGCACGCATTCAAGGTCAATGTATTAATCAAAGGCACACACAGCGAGCAATGATCCTGTATTCTTAGCTTACAAGCCGTGCGGAAACCAAACAATTCATACTACACACCATCAGCTCGCCCATCTTCTCTCCGGTCGAGACAAACATTCTACAAATCGTTTGTTACACAGACATCGCGAGAGCAACAACCGTACCGTCTCAGGCTATCAAGCCAACCTGAAATGGCTCTTCCTAAAAACTCAAAAAGAAGGCTTGATGTTGGCTGCGTACACATGTACCTCCCCCTCCCTTCCTCCCCGCCCTCCCATGCCCCGCATCCGGGCCCAATTTCCGTCTTGAGCGCAGGCTTGAGCCTAGATGCTTGGACCGGCGCTGTGCCTGCTACTGCAAAATGCACCACTCGATCTCCTCTCCCCACCGTGTCCCTCTCTCACGTGCACACACACGCACACCCATGCACCCCTCCCCCGTTCTCTGCTCGTACCGTACCTTCCAAACAAATAAACGAACAAACAAACAGAGAGGGGCCAGCCCAGCCAAGACCCAAACGGCCACACGCAGAAATGTAAGTAAGCAAAAGCTAAAATCACAAGCTCCTTTATCGGGGTACTGTCACGGGCTCGGATATCTGCGGCGGTTCCTCTAGCCATCTACCCATCCATTCATCCACTCACCCATCCCTCTATCCATCATACCCATGCCGTCGAATCTGAAATGGGACCCGGCCATCGGGCCTGGATATCAGGTGAGCGAAAGGCGCAAGCAACCCTGACGCGCAGCGACGAACAGTCTCGCGGAAACGAGCTATCCGTCCATACACAAAAACGCATGCAATTCCTCGTGGAGATGGCGCGGCAATTTGTTTTGTCATAGCCGTTTTCCAAAGCGGGATTAACGCACTGTTCCAATTCATCGTGGATCTACTTGCTTACACTATTAATGTTATTACGGATTGTGATGATCTTTTCTGTGGCAGTGCATAGGAGACACATGAGGTGGGTTCCTCGTTTGCGGTTGTTGGGCATGTCAGACAAGTAAACAAGACAAGTAGGCAAGCAAGACAAGCAAAACAAGCAGCGCCGCGGGATTGAAGGGAGGGAGTGAAGTATGTATTAGTTACTAACAGTGTCCACATCGAATCGCACCGCACGCATCTAGCAACTTAGATATTAGAGTCGGAAAAAACAGACATAATAAATCATCAAAAAAACAAAACCATAAAAACATCAAGATCGAGTCGAGTCGAGTCGCACACGCCGCAAAAGTGGAGTTGGGTATCATTGATCCGTCCGTTCCGTCGCTTTTCCGTACCCCACGTACGCTGTCTACTAAATTCCCAATTCCCATTCCCAGTCCCATTGGAGCTTGAAAATTCCCATTCATTACGCCGTGCCTTGCCGTGCGCAGTGCGGGTGATCGTCCGTCGTTCGTGATTTGTCGTGTCTTCGTTGTCGTTATCATTAGGGTCGTTATAGTCGTAGCCGTCGTCGTGATTCGAGTCATGCACGCCTGTCATCAATGTCTCCTCCTCGCCTCCTCCCTCCTCACAAGCTCCTTCATAATCTTCTCAAATTCCCTGGCATCTATCTCGCGCGTCAGCAAAACAAAATCCAAACCATCTTACACATGACACAATTTTCTTTTTTCGGAAGACGTGGACGTGAGATCGCGTACCGTTTGAGTGGATGAAGGTCAACTCGTGCGTGCCCTCGGGCGTCCGCTGCGGGTTGTACTCGTCGGTGAAGACGTAGCGCTGCAGGTCCGCGATGTGCACCACGCGGGAACCGCCGTCGCGCCGCATCCACGTCGGCGAGAGGATCTGGTGCGTGATGAAGGCGGTCCAGATGGGCTTTCTGTTTTATATGATCGCACAAGTCAGCACCGGGGCTGTAGGGAAACGGGGGTGGCAGCTGTCTGTCTGTCTGTCTGTCTGTCTGTCTCTCTCTCTGCCTTTTTACCTTTTTAGGGGGCCTGTTTGCACGGACGCTTGGAGTCGGATGACGCCCGTGTCCTTTTCCTGGAATAGTCTGAGGGCGTGCTCGTAGTGGTCGTCGACGATACGTCTGCGTGGCGTAAGTCTCCAATCAAACAAGGTGTAGGCGGGCACCGACCCTCCAAATAGCTCTTTTTCCTTGTGTAAATCATGATCTCGGATTTTGTCGACGGGTGTCTTCAAGTCTTCGGACCTTAGAGCAAGAAAAGCGCAGAAGAATAGAACCATGTCTTAATGGGTTCGTTAATTTAGCTGGACCATATCATCTAGGGGGGTCTCGAACTCACGTTCGTAGTTGGAAAATTTGAGACATGCCCAAAGCTCACCCACAATTACATCATAGAATTTCAGAAAAGGGCCGATCCTAGATACTTCGAGTGACACCAAAGGCAAGACGGCATCCTTTGACGAGCGAGCGGGACGTATCGTACGGCATAAGAATCTAGCTCTACAATCGTGTGATCGCTGATACAGTCGTACAAGGAGATCACCATTCTCAAATGGCCTAGACAATCAGCATGATGATCGACTTGCTGTAGTCTGGTCCACTTACTGCTCGAGTAATTTGTTATAACCTTGATCCTCGAGCCTCGTGCTAGAGCCTGGCATAGGGGACGCTAAAAATATGGACCTAAGTTGCAGTGAGAAGGTAGGTAGGTAACGACTGACACTGGCAACACATACGACTGACCAGCGCCCTCTAACAAGGTTGAAGGTCGGTGTTGATGGAACACTTCCGGTAGCCAATGGCTGCTGAGGACAGAGTTGAGGTTCGAAGACTGAGTGGAGAAACTGTTAGAGCTTGATGAGCCAGGAATGTCAGGGGCAGGCGGAGGTCGAGGGGCGCCGCCTCTCGGGTATTCGTCTTCCCTATCCGGATAACGATAGTTGCCTCGTTCTTCTCCGCGTGGGTACGGGTACGGCTCCGGTCGTGGCGGCGGCGGTATGTGCTCGTCTCGGGGCCTTCTCCTTTCGAATGAAGGTAGTCTAGGTACAACTACGGAAGGTCAGTGCCTGAGATCATCCCACAATAGGACTACTGACCTGGACCATCGAGATCAATTCCGTCGATAGCTCCCACGAGACTATTATCATGTTGTTCGTCCAACAGTCTCTCGATCTTGACGATCAATTCCTCAAAATAGTCGGGGTCGCGTGGCGAGCTGGGATATTATCAGTGTAACGCTCGACGAATGTTTCAGAGTGGAATACATCTACCCTTCGGTCAGTGTGCATGATAATTCTTCCAGGACGATACAGTAGATTTCCAAACGGCGTTGTAGAGGATTACCGCTCTGCCTGCGGAAGAAGCTACACAGTTCTTGCCACACGTAGCCGTATTCCGCGTTGGGCACGACGGAGACCCTGGCCAAGCCTCCGAAGAGTCTTCTCACATCATCGAATGTGTAGTTCAAGCTGTCTTTCACCGTGAGGAGATCCCTTGAAATGAGAGGGTAACGTCGATATGGGATTTCGTCGCTGATCTTCCTATCGAGATCCCGCAAGGCTGAACTGGTGGAGAGGCACTCGGACATTAGTGCGGCGATTTCGGGTGACTGATCATCCACCCGGACCAGAAATTTATCCAGAGCCGCAGAGATGTCTTGCGCTCTCTCGGCCACCGCTATGAGTGACGGCACCATCTCTTCTTCTTCTTCAAAGTCGCAGGTGTTTCTCTGCACTGGTAGAGCAAGATCTTATCAAAGTCCTTTTTCGCATTATTCATCATCTGTCCGCACGGCGTGATCATTACGTGGGATAATGTCCGAGGTGTAAGATTTCGAAGAGGTAGGTTCTTATTCTTATTCTTATGATTATTTTATGATGGAGATTATTATTACTGTCGCACGAAACGCAGATTGACGTGTCCAACTTATCCGAAAGCGCGGCAGACGAGGAAAGCCAATTGAAAAAGGAGCCGCCTGCTTTTCTTGCATGGGTATAGAAGTACACATATTATAGTACTCAGTAGCAGAAGGATCTCGGCCATTGCAAGAGAGGCAAGGCACTTCTTGTTAGTGTTGCCTTGAAAGGATATTTTTTCCTTTCCTTTGTCTTCCTTTCTATGGTGTCCGTTCTTGCAGGAGATCATTTCGAAAATGACTGGGGGGATTTCAATCGCGCCTGACTAGCGGCGTTGAAAAACGATGAACGTGCAGCTTTTCTTCCCTGCAGCTCGAGGGCACCGTTGGTCGAGGATAAAGTCAGCTGCAGTCCTTTGGTGCACCGCTGCATCTGTAAATTGCAGAGTGCATAAACTATCTTCTTAGCAGGAGTTAGTACGGTGGAGAAAGATGCGGATATCGCCCCGGCGTTTAATAATCAAGCAGCAAGGATGGGAGCTAATCGTAGCAAAGGTACTGTTGTGAGCGAAAGCGAATAATAGGACTACGACTAGGCACGGAAAGAACGACGTGAGAAGGAGGATACGATCCAACTGAGTGCTTCACACAACAAGTAGGCAGACATCTCACCGAGTTGCACTGCGTTGCCACGAGGGCAGGGCGGTGCGACGGAGGCAAGTAAGTGGTCGTTACTCTACTCGTCGTTCGTTGGTTGGTTAGTGGTTGCTATGTAGATTGCATTGCAGTGATGGCAGCGGCAGGCAGGAGCTGAGCCTACAGCGGCTTCAACTCGTCGGGCATGATTCGATGGCGTGCTTTATAGCACAGCATAGCGTAACATAGCACAGCATAGCATAGCATTGTATAGCATAGCACAGCGTAACACAGCATAGCATAACATAGCATAGCATGGCATAGCATAGCATGGCATAGCATAGGAAGATACAAGGTTGGAGCTTGGAGGTGAGAAGATGGTTTGCTATGGGGGGAAAAGGATGAGATTGCAAGCTATTGTACAAAATGCACCGGTTCTACGTTCCACGCCCCCCTTCAGCAAAGCGTGCCGTGCATCAACCATCATTTTTAGAGCAGTGATGTATGATAGCGACTTCCCAGCCAGGGGTATCTAGGATAGAAAAATACCATGAACCACCACCCCCTTCTCACGCAAAGAAAAAGCCCCGATCCGTCACCTTGCACGCTTGCTCCGAGCCGGGCAAGCAAAAGCCAGATATCTGATGTCGTGATGAAGTTGCAAGGAACATGTAGGCGCGCATGCTTTGACGTTGTGGAGGCGAAGATTGGCTGCTCCAAAGCGCTGGGCGTCAGAGGTGACTGGGTCGCAGTCTACTCCTCGTCCTCTTCCTCGTCGTTGGCCTGTACAAACTCGCGTTAGCAAGATCTCTGGGTTGAAAATGTAGGTAGCAATGTACTCACATTGTAGCTGGCTTTCTCGTCTTCGTAGCGTTTCTTGTCCGTCGCGGCTTTGGCCTCATACGGCTCACGCTGCTTGGTGTTGAGTGCCTTCCATCGCTCACCGAGGACCTTGCCGACTTGGCCTGAGACACGGGAGAGTGGTTAGCAGAGCGTTCGTGGCAGGCAGCCTTCAGAGAAGCATACCAAAGGAGATTCCGGGATTCTCTTCCCTCACGTTGTCACGCTGCTCATTGGCGAAGAACATGTAGGCAGACAGGCCACGCTTGGGGGCATTGGGGTCTGGAAGATGGTTTGGTCAGCCGGGATTCATTGGAAGGTGGCGAGGTAGGGAGGGGGCTTACCCTTCTTCTTCTTGCCTCCATCAGCGACGGCCTTGGCCTTGGTCTTGCGGGTTGCCTTCTCCTTGGGCATGATGATGGAACTGATGGATACACGCGTCAGCAAACGCGTCAATCAGATAGAAGAAGCTGCTCTGGCAACTAATTGGCCGAGAGAATGAGACGCAGGTGTTGGGGTTGCTGTGAGAGTAGTGGGGGGTGTTGTTGCGCTCTTCAAGAACAGCCGCTGACGAGAAGGATGGACCATGAGGAAGTTTGATTTGATGCGCCAATGGGAAGCTCACCTGATTGAGTGTTGTGGTGTCTGTAGAGTGAAGAGTGTGGTGGATCTGTGGTCGTAGGTAATGTCAGATCAATGACTTGGTCGTGAAGAGCGACGACGACCATCGTCAAGCGTTCAGAGTGAGCGCCAGCGAAGATCGCGACAGGATCAAAACAAGGGCAAATCTCGCGATTTTGGTATGAAGAAAAAGGTGGGGTGAGATGGGCTGTGAAGAGTGAGGAGGATATGTTAGTGATGGTACTTACGGAGAAGCGCAGTACTATTGAGTACTATGTATGAGGTACACGGCGGATTTTTGGTGGAGTGATTTTTGGTGAGAGAAGTTGGGTGAGGGATTTTTGGGTGAGGAATTTGTATGAGAGGATTTTTGGGGGGGAAGGGAAAGAGAGTGGGCACTCAAATAGTAGGTAGGGCGCAATTTTGGCTGAGGGGAAATCACCAGTCTAATAAACTAGTACTGTCTAACAAATCAACACACTAAGTAAGTACGCTAGAGTACCGTACTCTTGCCGGCAAAGCAAAGCAAAGCAGGCGCAATGCAACAACACAACGCATTCCTGCCTCATATTTTTACAGTGTACTTTACTCTCATTAGTACTACT
>NKYR01000104.1:106809-136301 GCA_003184365.1 Evernia prunastri
AAATCACCAGTCTAATAAACTAGTACTGTCTAACAAATCAACACACTAAGTAAGTACGCTAGAGTACCGTACTCTTGCCGGCAAAGCAAAGCAAAGCAAAGCAGGCGCAATGCAACAACACAACGCATTCCTGCCTCATATTTTTACAGTGTACTTTACTCTCATTAGTACTACTTACTGTCATTCAACGCTGCACTGTGCAGTCTGAAAGTACAAAGGGGGGAGAAAAAAGGAAAAGAAAAAATAGCTCCACTCTCATGTGAGATTCATGTGCTATTATTTCTCTTACAGCATAAGCATCAATCCTACTCCGTACTCATTACCTAGCATCTGCACCTCCCTTTGTGCAACAATAATAATACCCATAATAATTGCCTTAATGTTTTGACCTCGCAAAGACACTGGTAACCCGTAGCAAGCAATTAACAACTTAAGCTACAAGGCTTAGCTGCTACATGCTTTGTTAGGCCATCTAACTTCCACGCCTAGCCACAGACAAAAAAATATATCCTGTAGACTGTAGTCTGTATGTAGTGCCCACAATTTGGCTCAAAGGGTCGCTTGCTTTGTCTCTAATGGATTGCTCGCTACACCGTATCGGTAGCCGTACCTTCCCGCCTAACGTTGAAGAAAGCTGCAATAATGTGGAAGTCAGCCCCTGGATCCTAACCGACTAGGATTCCGTGCCCCTGGGGCCTGAACCCTCAGGACGAAGCGCCTCTCACACCATAGCAAACCTTGATAGTGGTAACTTGTTTCTTTTTTGCTTACCTCAAATGCTCATGCAGTGATCTTGGTGAAAGCGAGAGCGTTAGCTATCTTGCGTGCTATAGGTAGTCCGTTCATCGGCGATGGAGAGGCATCTGACATCAACCAATAAAGCTTCGGAAAGACCTTGGCCGGCATCCTCAGTCTGCTTCCTCCTCTTCGTCCAGTACTAGATCTCGTAGTGTGTCATCTCGCGCCCAGTCCACGCCACTCCCTGCTATAACGGCCGCAACAACACTTTTCATGATCCTCCATCTCTGTCGGGCAGTTGCAGTATCATGCCGCAGTCCATCAAGCTCTGCGCTGAACCTCTGGTCTTGTGTAACTTCATCTCGTTGGTCTTGGACCTTTTTGGCGAGAGCAAGGAGTGTCGTGGTCAAGGCTCGATTCTTCTCCATTGCGCGGATGTTGTCTGCTGACAGCTTGGCGATTTCCCTTAATAGCATCTGGAGAGTAGATGATAGATTGGTATATGCTACTTCAAGCGTGTCCCTTCGGTCGATCAAAGGATGTAGAGCTCTAGAATCTGTAAGCTTATGCGACGCATTATCGAGACCTTCGGCGAGGTACCTCTCAGTAGCCGTTGCCTTGAGACCAGAGTGGACAGCTTTGAGTACTGGATCGACAATGAGGACATCTTCCACAACATTCTGCTTGAGTGAATATCTAGATCTAGCCTCTAGACACTCCTTTTCCGCAATCTTCACCTGCGCATCCAGTTCCTCATCCGCTGGTGGTTGCTGCTCTGGTAGATCTGATTAGCGAGTGCTTCTAGGACCTTTGCGAACATATTACCTATTGGAACATCCCCTTGAGACTCGAGAAGCGCCTTCTCCAGCCTCAACTCGTTCAGTTGGTCCCACAGTTCCAGAATCTGGCCTTCGAGTTCATAGAAAGGAAGTGCGTCGCCTGACTTGTACCTGGCCAGGTCTGCAAACGCAGCGTCTGTAGAGGATGACATTGGGACAAATTCACTGAGGTCGGCATCCCAAGGCCATCAACAATAATCTCATGTGACATATCTAGAGGTGTTGACAGGGTGACTCCTTGCCTGCGTCACAAGATACCAAAGACGGCGAAAGCGGAACTTGCCGGGGCGCCAAGGCCCAAATTCGCAGGCGTCGCTGTGAGGATTCTTTGACGGCTACATTTACGCGACTCGCAACACAGGGACAGAGGGGATGTCTTTGAGCATATTCTTTGCTCATACCGGAGCTTTATACCGGGCTGACCCGCGGTCCTTTACATCGTGAGCTCCTGACACCCAGACAGCTACTCTTGGATCTCTTGAAAGGTTGACAAGTGTATAGATTTGACGACCTTCGGTCATGGATCTTTCAACAGACCGCTGTGGAACCTTCCCACCAGATATTAATGACATCTCGAGGCAAGCAGGTCAAAATCGAGACGCTTACAACGGAGGTATGTTCCAAATGCGTTACCGAGAGGAAGCAACAAGCTAATGGGTCTACCAGCATGAGATATTCCTCTACGATCGAAGGATCTTAGCGTCTCATTCCACAGTCAGAACAAGCACACTTCTTCCCAAGAACCGCTCCCCAGAAACCTATGTACCTGCCGAGGCTCCTATCAGCCTACAACACGATGCTACCCTTGACGGATGGCGCAAGGTCTTTAATCTTCGAAGAGCATGGGCAATAAAGTTGATGGAAGGTACTCGCAATGTCGTGGATGGCATACAAAGCTTGGACAGTGGGTTCGCCGTCATCCAACGTGGGACTGCAATCGCAGTGGAAAACATCAAACAACATATGGGACACCTGCAGCCGAAATATCAAGAATCAAAGGCATGGGCAGATCAGATGTGTGAAGGCCAGAATTTTCTGCTCAACAATCTGAATCAGGCGCTGACGGTTCTTGGATCCCTGCCGGCATACGAAGAGCTGGGACAGTGCCTCCATGGGGTACAGAGCGACATAGGACAAAGGTCTTCGGAAAAAACGAAATATTCCCAGGTACCGCTGGAAGAATTCGTAAACGCTTCAGAGGTTAAAGCGGCTGCGACCAACGGGAGTGACTTCGCTCGAAGATTTGCAAATCGTCTCGCTGACATGAGCGCTGCCTTCGAGGACGTTATAAGAGATTACAGCAGCGTGATTGAGGGTTTTCAGCAGGACAGTGGGCTGTCGCACAGCGATGGAGGTAGTCAGGCGAACAAGTTGATGGACGAAGTAGAGGTTATCGCGAGGAAGATCAGCAGCGACTACGAGCGTGTCCTAGGTTTACCGAATACGCCAAATTCAATACTCAAAGCATCGAAGATTGGGCATGCGCACAAGACCAGCTTATTACCGTCGTTATTACAGACAAGTGAAGAAATCAATCGAATCCTGGTGCAAGCTATAGAAAGAAAGGAGCAGGCCTCGAAGGCGTCAGTACAGACCCTGCAGAAGACTGCAATAGTTGAATCGTCACTGGCGTCGGTACACCATAAGCTGGCGAATCTGGATGTCGAGGCTGGAACCGAAAAGTCTTTCGACGTGTTGAACTTTGTTGTCAGGTTGCCTTTGCTTTACGGCTTGTTGCTGGTCGAATGTGTCAGACGACAAGAATGGAGTGAGAAGATGACCTCTGACTCGTCATCTCTGGTAGAAGAAATGGCTACCTACAAGGAGGAAGAAGCTAGACGTCGAAAGAAGTGGATCAAAGACATGCATGGTGCTGTGGACCTTGCATCCTTCGATGATATGGCTTTAGGCATTGAAGTCAGTGTTCAAGCGCAAAAGCAGAAATGGCCGAAAGTCAGCAGAGATGACGTTGCCGCCTACGTACAATGTCTGAGAGACCTGGGCGACATGGACGAAAGTCTTAAGGAGATTGAGGATGCTCTCAAGACCCTGGATAAACCTTCAAAACAGCAATCTCGCAGAGCAAAGGCATTCAAGAATGGCAGCGTTCACGAGGCGGCCTATGGTAGAACGTCTCTTCTGTTGCGTGGAGACGATGAGGTCATATTGGCCATGAAGAACGACAAGTCCAGGGTCGAAGACAAGCTCAAGAGTGCAGAGAGTAGGGTCCGCAAGCTTGAAGACCTTTTGCATCGGCAGTATCCAAGACCTTCAAGTGCCTCTGGATTCCCTCCCAGCAGTGGACCTACCTTCGAACGATATACTACCTCACCTGTGATCAATTTTTCCTCGGCTTTGTCCAAAGGCCGGGATCAGGGGTCACGCAGATCTTCCGCTTCTTCGCGAAGATTCTCTATGAACAATGATGTAGAGGAGAAAAGCCTGGCCCAAAGAATCGTGACTCTCGAAGCGGAATTGGCAACTGAGAAAGTTCAGTCTGCGGACCTGGAGAAGAAGGCGGCAACAAGATCGAACGCGGAGGATATGCTCAAGAGTCAGGTACGGGAAGCTATTTCCACAAAAGAAGACCTACTAGGTAATCTGGAAGCTCAAGAAAGAGAATTTTCTCACGAACGCCGTCTTTTGGAAGACGAGAATAACAAGCTCAAAGTCAAGCTTGAGGAACTTGAGGAAGAGTTTGACCGTGTCCTTGATAGCCGTGAGCATGATGACAGAATACACAGCCTGGACGAGGAGCTCGAAAAGCTCAGAAACGAGACCACTGGTGAAGTACAAAGGGCAATGGCGCAAACAGAAAAGCTGCGGAATGATCATGAAATACTACGTCAGAGAGCTGGCATTTTGGAGCGTCAAGTGCAGCAGCATTGTCAAGAGAAAGCCGAGCTCGAAGCAAAGGCTCAGCAAATGTCGCGGCGTCAGCAAAACCACGACCATGCTCAAGCAGATCATCGTAGAGCTCTTCGATCGGCGCTCGTGCATTCTTCACATGATGAAGAAGTTCCTGAAGATTTCACAGCACTGGTCGAAACTGTGGAGACCGTCGCAGAGAAATCCGCGGCTCATCTCAAGGACATCAAGGACGCTCTTGAAGCACTCCGCGCGGACAATGCCTCACATGAAGCCCGTGCTAAGTCTCAAGGGGATGAGATCGTAGATCTCAGGGAGCGCTTGGGCAGCGAAGAGAGGACCGTCTTCTCTCTACGCGAAGAGCTCAGTACGCAGCAAACACAGTGTGCG
Organism: Evernia prunastri; assembly: GCA_003184365.1. Taxonomy (NCBI): domain Eukaryota; kingdom Fungi; phylum Ascomycota; class Lecanoromycetes; order Lecanorales; family Parmeliaceae; genus Evernia; species Evernia prunastri. The sequence continues at coordinate 111,645 of NKYR01000104.1, forward strand.
ACTTTGCAGTCCCAGCTTGACTTCGAGAAACGCGAGCACGACGATTTGAAATCGAGATTCGCACTGGGGGAGACGGACTCGGATTCGCTTCGAGCCAAGCTTACAGACGGAGAGCGCACTGTTGAGGACTTGCTTCAGAAAATAACAGATCATGAGGCGCAGCGTCAGACTCTCGAGGGTCAACTCCGAGAGAAGGAAGCGAGCCGTGAATCTTCACAAAAGCGCCATGACAGGTTGTTCGAACTTTGGACCGCCCAAGCCTCACGAGCTGTCGATGTCTCTACAAGACTACAAAGGCAGAATAGTCTCCTAGAGAAGCTGCTAGAACAAGTGGGTCTTACCGTCACGAGAGAAAGCGGTAGCATGGTCATACAGAAGGTCCCACGAGCTGTTTCCGCAAGCACTACGCTGAACGATCCCTCAATGTCTATGAAACGCAGTTTGTCGGCTCCGATGCCTACAAAGAACGAGCCAGAGCCTCTCGTCAACCCCGAAGTTCTTCAATGGGCCACAGCAGACGATCTAGAGACAGCTGAAAGTATCTTCGAAGAATTTCTGAAAGAGATCAAAAAACTCGATTCAGACCTTTTCAGTGAAGCCATCTATAAGCGAGTCAAGGAGATCGAACACATCGCTCGGAAATGGCAGAAAGAAGCTCGCGCATATCGGGATAAGGCACGCCGCGCACAAAGCGAAGCTCACGACCGGATCGCATTTCGCAACTTCAAAGAAGGTGACTTGGCTCTGTTTCTGCCAACCAGGGATCAGGCTACCAAGCCTTGGGCCGCCTTCAATGTTGGAGCTCCTCACTACTTCTTGCGCGAACAAGATTCCCACAACCTTGGCAAACGAGACTGGCTCATTGCAAGGATCTCGAAGGTGGAAGAGCGGGTCGTGGACCTGTCGAAGTCTATCAGCGGTAAAATACCTGCTAGCGACCAGGCATCTGTCAAGAGTGACGGCGCCATTTCACACAATGATGAGAACCCGTACGAACTTTCTGATGGTCTGCGGTGGTACTTGATTGATGCGTTGGAGGAAAAGCCCGGTGCCCCGATCAACGTGGGACTCGGCAAAGCGACTGTAGCTTCAGCGAATGTGGATGCCAGGGGCAACATTCCGATGAAGAAGTCCTCGGATGGCAATGGCGCCACCAAAACCTTGAGCCGCAGTCTTGACAGTCGCCGCAGCAGTACGAATTCGAAGAAAGGACTGGTAGCCATCGCTGGCAATACCCCGACAGGGCCCACAAGCCTAGATGGCGTCCTGGAACGAAGCGCCGACCCCGCCGCCGCCTCATCTCCGAACCTACTCCCGCCGCCGGATCCCCATCGCTCGCAGTCCCCCGAAAGACCCCAGAGCAGCCGAACGCAAGAGTCGCCGCTTGCTCCTGGCGGTCCGGGCACCGATCATGTAGGCACCACCACCAGCACGTCGTCGGGCTGGGGCGACCGGTCCCTCCAGCTGTTCTCCGCGGGCTAATTTGGAAGCAACAGGTCCGAAGCGTCGCGGCTTCGCCATCGAAAAAGCATGCGAGGCCCCCAACGTTGAGATCCTCGCCTCCGAAGCCGTCGTCGCCGGAGAAGCCGAGGTCCAAGGCTTGGGATTCGCTGTGGTCGTTGGATCTGAATCTGGAGAGCGGGAAAGGGAAAAGGTAGTTTTCGAAGGATTGGGACAATGGTGGGAGAGAGTGGACGGGGGGGAGGCTATGCCCTGATTTTGGGGGACAGAGAAAGTTGTTGCGGCGTGGCTGGTGTGGTGGCTCTCCATACCTTACCCAGGGCTGCTTTGCTAAGCCGATCTAGCAATAGCTATAGGAGCTTTACAAATACCAGAATAAACAAACAAAGCATCCCTCCAACCCTGACCCATCCATACATCCATCCATCGGTCGTGCCAGTATCCCCACAACAAACAAAGCAATCAACCAATCACCCCGCCGCGCTCGTGCTCGTGCTCGCATTCTCATCTCGAAAAACGTCCCAGCTACCAGCCACCCGTCCACTTTCCCTCCCCTCTTCTCTCTCCTCAACCCATCCCAGCCCCTTTGCCCTTTTACCCGCTTTACCCCTTTTACCGCTTCAACCCATCACAGATCCCTTACCCTCCCCCAAGCCCTCTCTCCTCGGACCTTGAAAGCGTGTAAGGTCCCAGCGTAATACCGCGGTAGGTCTGTGAGGTCTGTGAGGTCTGTGGTGCCTGAGATTCTGCCGTGCGTTGTTGTTGTTGATGTTGTTGTTGATGTTTGTTGTCGTTGCTGTTGTTGTTGTCGTTGTCGCTTTCTCGCTTCTTCGCGTTTTCCAAGCCACGTTTTCTCCGCCAAGGTTAACCCTGCCCAGCCCTGCCCAGCTTCCTGCAGCTGTAATTAAATCCGAGATCGTTGATGCAAAATAGTCGAATGCAGAATATCGAATGCATGCCGCCGTTTGCTCCTCGTACCATACCGGTTTTGCTCGGTGTTTTCGATGGGGTTGTTTGCTGCAAGTGAGGTTGTGAGGGGATGGCTATGGCTTGGAAAGGAAGATGTGTGTGTGGGGGAAGGGTGGGGGAGGTGGTGGTTGTGGGGTTATGGGGGAGGGGGGAGTGGGGAGTGGTGGTTGTGGTGGTGGTGATGGTGGTGGTGATGGTATTGGTCTGGTAGGCACTGGTCGCGTCTGTCCGTTGCTTGGGTTCGGGCTTGGGCTTGGGTTCGGGCTTGGGTTGCGGGCTTGGGTTTGGGCTTGGGCTTGGGCTGCGGATGGAGGGGGGGTTAGTGGCTAGGCGGGCTAAGAACCGGGGGTGAAGGGGGGCCGGGAGAGGGCGGAGCGCGGCGGTGGTGTTCGTTCTTGCTGGTGATGGTGCCGGTGCCGGTGCCGGTGGTGGTGCTACTGCTCCTTGCTACGCAACGTTAGATGCAGACGCAGACGCAGACGCAGACTCAGATTTTTCTTCCTCGCTCTCCTCCTCCTCCTCCTCCCCCCCTCCTCCCTTCCGCAAAGCTAGAGCCAGAATGCTCGTCCTCCTCCTCGCTCCTCCTCCTCATCCTCCTCCTCTCTCCTCCGGGTTCAGCTCTTTCTTGCAGAAAGTATGTCCTCAAGCGAGGATGGGCGATGAGACGAGACGAGGAGATGAGGAGATGAGGAGAGGAGGAGAGGAGAGGAGACGATCCCTTGATTTGGGGGGGTTGAGTGGGGCGGGGCGAGGGATTGGGGGTTGGAGGCGGGTTGGACTGTATGTCACTCGTGAATTATTAGACTGTGCAGCTGGGAAGTGTGCGTGTTTACATCTGTATTCATTTCATATCTATCTCCATATCCATCTTCATCTTCTTCTTCATCTTCATATCCCCATTCCTATCACTCGCCGGCCGGAGGGATTGAGTCACTGGACCCACTCGTCGTGGGAACGAAGGGGAATAAAGCGGTTTTTTCCCTATAGTGACTGCTTCACAGTGTGAAAGGGTACGAAGCTTTGATTCTACCTCGAGGTGAATCTGGGCTTTATGGTGAATTGGTTGAGTGACAAGGGAGTGAATCTCACATGGTGGTAAGCGGTAAAGTGAAGAAAAAGAAGAAGAAGGAGGAGAAGAAGGGGGACGCGAACTCTGTGGCAAAGTGGAGTTGAGTGTTATTCGTGTATATTATCTATGGAAACAACTGCGCATCAAGTCCGGTCTTATACCCTGTCTGCTGGTCTGGATGTTTTACTGCCATAGCTTGAATACACATGGCCCTATCCCCTTGTGCGTGCCCGCCCGGGCGTGTAGCACCTTGTCTGCCTGCCTACCAGGGGACGCTTCTTGCAGGCGAACCCAATACCATAGATCTTCATGTGATTCTGCCTCATCCTTGATTCGGGTGACCTCGATTCCATTAACCTCGTTCCTGGCGACTGTAATGGCAAGACCTGCTTCGTCCATCCCTGTATCTCGGCCTAAGCCTTGCACGTCCAATTGCCTCGTCCCTACTAGACTCTGGCGTTTTTGCGTCTGGGTCTTCAAACTCGTCTCTGCTGAGGTTATGACTACTAGAGTCACGAGGACAGTCAGCTTGTGGTTAGCAGATGTGAGGAGAGTGTCTGCCCGTGTTTCGTGCGTTTGCGTATAGGGGAAACTTGCAAATAATAGTGGTCAAACAATGGTACGTGGCCATAAATACTGGATCACATCTTGGTTCCCTCACAGCTCTGGAGTCAAGACTGGTGCTTCATTACCCAACATAAAAATATATATCAATCACGGTCGATTATGGATTTACCTGGCTCGCGTGGAGTTGCCCCTTTCGGTAACTCGACGCGACCGTGATTTCGCGTCCTGTTCTTAAATCTGTAAAGCTCACCTCACCTCACCTCACCTCACTGGCACACCTTTGTCAACAACAAACCTCCTTCGCAGTTCCAACTTGGACGTAAGTACCTCGACTCTTTTAAACATCAACAGCTTTGACGCGTGTGTAGGCTGACACTATGAACGCCTAGTCATCAAGGTAAGGACTTCAAACTCTTCGCTCTCGCGTCGGCATCTGAAACTTTATTTGAGAGCTTGGGCTGATCACCTCACCTGTCAGTCTTCGACAGCAAGGATCTCTACATAGTCAACTTTCCTTACAGCTCATACCGTGTTAAGGTACTAAGCCCACCCTTCCACACTCTGTATTCAGCTCCTGGGCACTTCACTGACATTTAAAACCAGCATTCGGTAGCCAACAAGGGATCTCAAGCAGGCTGTTTGAGATTTCAGACACTCTGACAAGGGTGACAACTCCAACGACCTGACAGAACCTACTGAATCTTGCTGACAGGTTATCAGACACTCGATTCCCTCCATCTCCACGAATCTTGCCGAAGCAATGGCTCAGATTCCGAACTTCAAGGACTGGGATCCCAAGATCCGCCAGAAAATATACGAGGGGTGTCTGATCTATCCTCAGGAGCTGATCCCATTCCCAGCGTCATACGAACGTCCGGGGGGACGGAGATCAAATCGCAAGGTCAAGCCTTGGAATGCTCTTCTGTATGTCGACAAGCAGATCTCCAGTGAGTCGGCAGAAGTTTTCTATGGGGAGAACACCTGGAGAATCTCGGATTCTGCGGCCGATGTCAACCATCGTTCAAACGGAGGGGATGGCTTTCGGCCAGAGCTATGGGAGGCCCATCTTCCAAAGATGAGGTACATCACTATGGCTCTTGATGGTGATGTTCTTGATAATAAAGTGGTGCGAAAAGTCAAAAAAGATGTCCGTGCTAAGGGAGGACGCGGGCAGACCAACAAAGAGCGCCGTGAAAATATTCACCGCGAGCTCGTGCCCCTCCTTCGAAAGGAATGGGCCCTGAAACTACGCACGCTGGAAGAACTTGATTGCCTCGACTCCTTGGAAGTGGACCTGACGGATGCCTGCTTTCCTGGCGACGACGACTGCCGGCCTATCAAGCTCATTGTGAGGCTGCTCAACAAACTCGTACCATGGCCAGTGCCGATCGATGGCTGGTACGTCAAACTGCATGGTATGCCGACCGACGAGGAAGCCTCGTATGCTCACGAGTCTGGGTATCTATGCGAACATTGCGTAGATGGTACCAAGGACGAGGACTCGTACTGTACCCGTTCACAGCCTTCTGCATACGCCGATGATGACGATTCCTGGTATTGATAGGGAGCGTGGCGGCAGCTGGTCTTGGGCTGGGAAGTCTACTAACCAAGCTGTGGAGAGAGCATCAGATGGCGAACAAGGAGATTGGCAGCCCCTATAGGCGGTGAGAGATACTGAGGGCTGCTGCAAGGACATGGAACGGACGGACGGTTAGCAAAGGTTGATGGAGGCTAGGAAGGGAAGGACATACACATTTGCAGAACCAAGTCCATAGCTTCCAAACGAGCCTCTGTCCAAATCTTTCTCTGAATCAAAGACGTGAGCCTAGCCTAAAAGACTCTTTTGTGATCATGACCTTAGTCGATTAACAGTACCTCTTTCCTTGATGCTCTAGTCAGTGCATTTTTGCCTGGAATACTCTCGTCACGTAGCATCAACACCCGACCCATGTCGCGCGAATCATCGCTGACGGTAAGCTAACACCGAACCCAACACACCTTCTCCACAGCATGCACCCACTACAGCAACAACCCACCTCCACAAATACCTTCCCATGGGCGTCAGCCTGCACGTAAGCACACCACCTCATCCGTATCACCGTCGCGAATTCCTGTCGCCGTTCCGATTCGCAACCGGGCGACGCACCTGGGCCGCACACTGCGTAATGGTTAGGGTTAGAGTCTGCCAGAGCGTGTCGACCTCATCATCGTGTTCTAGATGGATGCTGACGGGGTTTCAGGTCCTTTGGAGATCGATGGGGGTCAGTGGTACTGCTCAAGAGGCCAGGGACGGAAATATGGAGCTTGGGTGACTGGTCTGTAGGCTCATGCAGCGGTCTATTACACCACCATATCATACCCACAAGCGAAGAAGTCAAGTTTCGGTGTTGGCTGTTGCAATGCCTTTACGCTCACTCAGTTCCTTTACGCTCCCCAGACACGGACCCGGAGTATGGTATGATCTGCGAGACGTGCTTTCCCGGTCTCGTCGAATATATCCGCTTATGCAAACGTCGCACGAGGATTTTCATGATGTTGAAGAGGGGGGTGGGTACTGCACCTACCGTGTACTGCCCTGCTCGCGGGTGGAAGTTTGGATTCGAGCACAAGGTGTCGAGCTGCTTTTTGAAAAAGTGCAGGACGGTCTGGGGAAGACGAACACGGTCATGAGGGGCAGAGGCACAGGTTTTTGAACGTCTATACCTCGTCGATCCGGCATGTGTCAGTCAGAAGAAAAAGGTGTCACTAGTCATCGGCGGGAGTGGAGATGTCTGGAGGGCTTTCCACTGGAAGAACAAGGCATTGACCGCTCTCAAGCACACGTCTGCAACACATTCGCAGGAGCACTGTTCGACAACCTTTGGGAGTGCACAGCATCCCTTCCCGGCTCGAGCAATAACAACATCTTGCAGATTGACACAGCAATTGCTTTTGCCGCATCGGATGCTATCGGCTTGGAGCAGGCAGACGACAATGTCCTGCGCGGCTACTGCCATTGCCCTGCCGCCGGTGCAGGTGGCCGACTCTCACCAGATCTGCAAGGGGAGCAAGCGGGAGACGGTCAGTGTGTCTTACATGCCCGATGAGCACTCTGCCCGCGAAGAACGATGCCCCAAGGATGCATGTTCCCATCGCGCTTACAAGCTGCATGTAAGTTCCCTCTACGGAAGAAGGGTTATGCCCATGGCATTGCGCTCGCGGACGGAATCGGGAATGAGCACGGAGTCACCGATAGCACCGGCTTCGATTGCAAAGCCTGCTGGGTGTGGGGGCCAAACGTCGACGGATGGGGTTTGCTCGAGAATGTGTGGGAAGGTGTTGGATGGGAGAAGGGCTATGGATTTGGCGGCAGTCACGAAATGTAGACGTATATGAAGATGGCCTGTCGAGCACCTGAGAAACAAACATCTAGACAGCCTGCTACGTTGTCTTTCAAAGCTCAATGCTCGGTTTCAGGCCATCTTTTTGGGAAAGGCAGTCTCGTTCGTTGCAATTTCATATATTCGGCACGGAAGAACGATCTTCCGACCCCTAACCAGACTCCCAGAGAGGCCGAATTTCGGTACTGCTTTTGCCCGACGACCAGGGTAATTATTATTAATCTTTCCGATTTTACTAATCTGTGGATCTGTGATTCTGTGAGGCTTACATACCTTATGGCAATCGTGACTCACACTACCCCGTACTCGTATCAAGAGTAGCGACGAGAGGTACAAGCAGGTCAAGCTGGAAACCTTGCAACAACGTCTTTCGGGGTTAGGAGATTCGGGGTTATGTTGTTAAATCCAATCATTGATGGTCAAATGGCATATAAAATCCGCATTCTTCTTCTCTTGTCCTTATCAGACCGTGCCCTGATCACCATTCTACAGCTCTAAGTCTATCTGTACCGGACTAGTTCACGTTGAATCTTCACTTTTCCTATACATCACCCCAAGTCTGTTTTTCATTTTTCACCAGAAGCAAGCAACCAATCATCATGTCTTCCACAACGTCAGGCCAGCGCCTCGCCGCCCTTCTCCCCTCAAAAGCTGCAGGAATCCTCCAAGTCACCCAGCGCCCAACCCCCACCCCAGGGCCCCATGACCTCCTCATCCAAGTCAAATCCATCGCCCTCAATCCAGTCGATTACTATCAGCGTGATATGGGTATCCCTCCCTCGGAGCATTACCCTACAGTACTAGGCTCCGACGTTGCCGGCACCGTTATCTCCGCCGGCTCCGACTTGCCTTCGGACGCCCCCAAACCGGGCACCCGCGTCGCTGCCTTCGCGACGCCTTACTACAAGAAAGGCCTCCCGGATTATGGCTCCTTCCAGACGCATGTACTTGTCCCCGCTGTCAATGTTGTCCCTCTGCCGTCCAACATAAGCTTCAACGAGGCGGCTTTGCTCCCCATGGCGGCCGCGACGGCGTGGGCAGGCTGGTACGCTGTAGGGCTGTCACGTGACACAGCTTACACTGCCCAGGACAAACAGGGATTGCTGGTCTGGGGTGGCGCGAGCAGTATTGGCAGCGGCGCGATACAAGTCGCCAAATCTTTTGGGTTCAGCGTGTATGTCACTGCGAGTGAGAAGCACCATGAGTATCTGAAAGGTTTGGGAGCGAGCCAGGTTTTCGATTACAACAGCGAAGACGTGGTGGAGAACATCGTCAAGGCGGCCAAGGCGGATGGGGTCACGGTCCAAACCGGGTACGATGCGGTTGGTCAAGTGAAGCCGTGTTCGGATATCTTGAAGCAGCTCAAAGGCGACGGGCCGGCGAAGCTGGCGACGGCTGTACCGCCGTCTGAAGACACGCCCAGAGTGGACGGGGTGGAGGTGGCGTGGATATACCCGCCGGAGGATGAGAAGGAGAGGACGGAACACTTCCATTTCGTCTTCGGGGTCTGGTTGAAGGAAAAGTTGGCGAGGGGGGAGTATGTGCCGAGTCCAAAGGTTCAGGTGGTTGGGAGGGGATTGGAGTCGATCGATAAGGGGTTGGATGAGTTGAAGAAGGGTGTTAGCGGGGTGAAGCTTGTGGTTGAGGTTTGAGTGGGGGATAGCAAGGGACATGCTGGGTGCTATGGGGGATGGTCCAGCGGTGGATGATTACATGGTTTTTTTGTCGGAAAAAGGATAGTAACGTCACAGCTAGCAGACGGAAAAGGATGTACAGAAAGAGAAGGAACGTAACCACATAGCCAAGTGCCTACGAAGTCTCCACCACGCAGCGATCGAATCTCAGTAAAGACCCCAGTCATTTGCTAAGAGTCTGCTCTTCTACCGAGCGTAGAAATCAAATTCATGCCAAGTAATTTGGAGAGGATCAGGGTTAGGTACTCTAGGGCTGATACTAGCGCTTTCTAGAAAATTTTGTGCTGATCCTCGGCTCTCCACGAATATAGGGGCATGCATCTCGTCCTCTGATTGGAACAAACAGTCCACGGACTCACATTTGAATGTCTGAAAAGCTTCCCTGACGTCTCCGAACACTGATGTCTAGGCCAGAGTGGCCGCCACTTCCCAATTGACATCCATAACCAATCAGACAATCTCCGAAAAGTCTAGGACTCCCACCGCTTCTTGCGAATCTGCAACGGACCCGTCAGCAACTGCGAACCATGCTATAGTCTCCACAACATCTCTCCTGCAGCCACCCGACCTCCAGTCACCCCCATATTTCCTCGCCCGCAATGTCCTGGTTCTCCATCCTCCCCGCCAACCTGACCGTCGTCGAAACATGGATCATCCGCTTCTTCGTAAGCCCACATCCCTCCCTCCCCATCCCCAATCCCTTTCCCCGCTAACAAACCCACCCCTTTCCCCCCAACAGCTCCTCCTCGGCGTCATGACCATCGGCCCCTGGGCCCTCTTCCTCATCTACGACATGCTCCTCTACATCATCCGCGCCATCGCCTACGAGGTCCCCTACTTCGGCGGGCGGGCCCGCGGCCGGGGGCGGCCTCGCGCGCCGAGTTTGAAGGAGAGACCGAATGGGCGCAGGAGGACGTTCAGCATCAGTGGGCCGGCGAGCGGGTTCGTGGCAGGGGATGAGAATGAGGCGCCCGGGGTGAGAAGGAGGGGGGCGCGTGATGGGGCGGGGGGTATCTCGGAGGAGGAGGATGAGGTGGAGGATATTACGGTGGAAGGTGACTGAGAAATTGATTGAGGTTTTCGGATGCGTGGCTGATTGGTGCAGAGAGCCGTATGATACGCGATGCGGATCTTTGGGATGCGAGGACGGACAGTCGGTTCGTGCCGTGGAATGACACGTTGAAGGGAGAGCACCCGGCGAAGAAAGAGAACATGTCGAAGAAAGAGAACACTTCGAAGGGAGAGCACACGCCGAAGGGAGAGCACATGTCGAAGAAAGAGAACACTTCGAAGGGAGAGCACACGTCAAAAGGAGAGCACACGTCGAAGAAAGAGCGGTGACCGGTATGTCAGACCAACATGTTCCTCTACTCCTAGGTGATCACTTAATCTGCTCAAGGTTCCGTTAGTGGTGCATGACTTGTGCCCGCAAGACTATGACTGACTCGGAACAGGTGTAGGATATCACGGGCCCTGACCTGTTCTCGACCTGTCCTCAGCGTCCACTATGAATAGGCACGTCTCACCCAGCCTTTATGCCTACATGATAATCAGCCCAGCATCACTACGTCTCTCGCAATTTGGTGCTTCGCTCGGCCGAAGAGGAGGCTATGGAAAAGCATTGAAGCTGTGACCGGCCGATTATGAGGAAATAGAAAGCGCCCCAAACGTTGAGGTGTCTAGGAATTTACCTGACATCTGGTCAGTCAAGGAGCTGCTTGGAGCGATTCCAGAGGGACCAGAAGCGACGTATTGGGCGAATTCTAGCTCTTTTCCCCTAAATACGGCAGGACGAAGCCGTGTGAGCTCTTTTGGCTTCGACTACTGAATTGATCGGAAGTCAATGAACCTTGGACAGGCAGACTTCACACAAGGCTGTATGACAGAACGGTGCATGCCGTTCCCGCTACTGATAGCGGTGGCATAGCTACTTACGAAGTGTACTCCTGCTACTCCGAAATTAACGCCCCACTCTCACTCCGACCTTCCCAATCCGTTCTGCGCAGAAAATTGATGACAGTGCAGCAAGTGCCCTTCAATTACCTCAGCACACAAAACAAGGCAGTCGCGTTCAGAGATTATGCTAGCGGTGAGACGGCGAAAGATCTACCGCGCCTCCTTCAGGGGACGTAGGACGGTGTCTACAAGAACCCTGGGCCTCCCCGACCACTTTCGAAGGGTTTTCCCATCATCACTTTCAGTTTCGCACCCTCTGATTCGACGGATCACACTTCACCGCTGTCTTCAATCGTCGCCGGCTTCTGCACGAAGAGCGCCCCATTTTTAGCGTCCTTGCGCCCTGCTGCACGCCCTGCTGCACGCCCTCCTACCATGGAGAAGAGAACAACCAATCCCAAGCCCAGCTTGCAGCAAAGTGCATACACGCGCGCTTATGCTGCAGCTGAGCCGGGGTGAGTTTTTTTTTTGTTTTTCACTGACCTGGCCGCCACTTAAAACTAGTGTCGAAAATACACCTGTCAGCAACGTCGATTATAGCGCGTATGAGCCTCCTGCAACACGTGGCGATGATATGAATGCGCATGCATGGGCTACAGCCCATGCAGGAAGTCACACCTATGCTCCCTTCGTGAACTCAACCTCTTTGCGCTTGCCCGAAAGTACGCTCGCTGCCGGCACCGCTTACCATGATGGCGTCGCCTTCCCAGCTGCGCCGAACCCTTACGTCTGGGGACCCACGTTAGGACATGTGGGCGGGTACATCGGCACTGACTACCAGTATCCGGATCCCTCGCTCTCCCTGGTGAATCCTTCTGTTGCTTACACCTTCGGCAATGGCTACCAAGGGCCTTCATCTGCAAATAACATTGCCGCTGACGCCATCGGTAATGACTACCAAGACACCTTTGCGGCAAGTAGCTACGCTGCTGGCGTCAATGGCAATGGCTTTCAAGGCCGCCGTCCCGAGATTGACTTTACCGCTGGCATCGACAGCAACGGCGACCAAGGTACTTTCCAGGGAAATGGCCATGCCGCTTACGCCAATGGTAACGGCTATCAAGGCCTCTTGCCTGAGCATGGCTTCGCCGCTGGCGTCAACGGCAATGGCTACCAAGGTCCATTTTTCCAAAATGGCTTTACCGCTGGCATCAACAGTAACCTCTATCAAGGTCCCTTCCCTGCAGATGGCTTCAACACCCAAGGGAATACCGCTGTCGACATCCCAGCAGCAATCCCAACCATCGACAGCGGTGCCACCACTCTTGTGGGTACGGCTCAGAGCCCTCCACCACGCCACATCTGTGCCATGTGCCCTAGCTCCTTCAGCCGCAAGACCGACCTCACTCGCCATGCCAACAAACACCAGGCGCATTCCAACGTCTACCGGTGTCAGGTTGCGGGTTGCGACTATAGCAGCTATCGAAAGGATAAGGTGGACGAGCATTACAAGCGCCATCAGCGCCGTCATTAGGTGCTATTCGGACGAAGGGGGTGGGGGGCGCATCAATTCAACATTGGTCGCTCTGGTCTGGCTGGGTGAGTGCTTTGAGTGCGGTCGTTGGCTGTTGGGTTCCGTGGCGATTCAACATTGGATGGGCTGGGTTTGCTACTGCGTGTGTTTTAGGGAGGGATGGGTGGATCTGATGTGCCAAGGAGGGTTGTGGGTTGGAAGGGGAAGTGAAAGGGTGGTGGTTCATGAGGTTGTTGTGGGCGTGGTGAAGTTGGAATAGGAGGATTTTGAAGCTTTAGTTTTCGGAATTATTTCTTATCTATTCATGATCATCATAGAACTTCTATCGCATCCCTACTGAATTAACCCTACGGCACATCCAACTCGTCCAGAAACCGTTCCGCCAGCCTCTCCCCCCTCTTCTCCGCAATCGCCCTCCTCCTCTCCTCCACCGCCTCCCGCCTCCTCCCCTTCCGCTCCTCCCTCTCCCTCCGCCCCCTCTCCGTCGCCTCCCTCTCCCCCCGCAGCGCCTCCATCTCCCTCCGCCGCCCCTCCCCGTCCCGGCTGAAGCCGTAGAACCCGACCCCTTTGCTCCGCACCTCCGTGCTCGCGTCGTAGTGCACCTCCTCCGGCGGCGTCGCGCTCCGGTCCCGCTTCCGCGCCAGCTTCGCCATCTCCTCCGCGCGGGGGGCGGAGGGCGAGAAGGCGGAGACTTGGATCGTGTCGCCGACTATCAGCGTCGAGGGGCGGTCCGGGCGCGCTTTCATCCGGGAGAGTTCTTCGGTCGCGTGGGTTTGCGCCGCGAGCAGGCGGTGCGTGCGCGCGGCGTCGGCTTTGGTCCCGCGTCGCAGTCGGCCGAATTCGTCTTCGTATTCTACCATTTCTCCGCCGCTGTCGTCGCTCTCGCCTCCGTCGTCGGATTCCGTCTCGTATTTCCGGTCGCCGCCGCCGCCGCCGCTTTCTTCCGCCTCGGCCCACTTCCGGTCGAAATCCACCAGGGCGTTCTCCTCCTTGTTCGTCCCGCCGTCCGAGGGGGGCACGTAGTCGCCCCGCTTCATGCTGGCGTACAGCCGGGCCTTCTCTTCCATCTTCCGCTTCGAGCGGTGCAGCGTCGCGGCGTCGACGGCTTCGCTGCTCCGCGCGTGCGTCTGCGGCCGCGCGAGCCCGTCGGCGTCTGAGGAGGGGGACAGGTCGGCCAGGGCGCGCTTCTTGCTGCCTTTGTTGTGGGAGGTGAAGATGTCGGGTTTGGTCTTCGAGGGGCGGGCGCGGCCGGTTGTGCTCGGGGCGGTGGGGGTGGAGGCGAGGAGGGAGGAGAGGGTGGATGTGAAGGCTGCGTTGGTGGAGTGGCTGGTTGAGGTGGGTTTGGTGGTCCGGGGGCGGGGGAGGCCGTAGATGGAGGGGTTGGATGTCATGGCTAGCGGTGAGAGTGCGGGTGATAGTCAGTGATGAGGGTGGTGGTGAAAGGTGGTATTCGTATGGTAGCCTTGGTAGGTGGTTGTCGTCGGTCTTGATGTGAGCGCCGGGTGGCTCGGGTGAAAAATTCTCCGTAATTTTCTTGGCAACCTTCTCTAACTTGGAACATATTACTGCCTGGTCACTTGTTCTATATAGTAGACAATGATATGGTCCAAGGCTCCGCTACTTGGCTACCTCGAGCTTGTGCAGTATCGAATGCTGTTGGTAAGTACTTGGTACTGCAGTTACTGCTGTGAGACTGAATCACTAGATTTGGTATTCCTAATGATGTCTAAGGAAGAAGGATTCTATGTACAGGAAAGGCCTTCATATATCAATGTACTAGGCCGAAAGAGTGTTAGTGGAAGCGAGTGTTGAGTCGTTCCAACAAATGCTATACCATACATAGCTCTCCCGCGTTCCACTAAGCAATTGCGTTCAGACATCACAGATGATGTTGCGTTTTGACTGCTCAAGTTGGCTACCCTTAACACTGGCGGTCATTTCTTTGTGTCCCAATTCCCCCGATCCTAAATATATCAAGATCATTGTGTCCGATTGTAAACTGTATATGATGAAGGGTAACCAGGGTGAACAGTTTGCACCTCGGATAAAGTAACGAAAGGGTTTATCATATCCCAGGTGAAAAGTCAGCAGTGAAGGTCGATACATACGAGCATTCAATGCTTAGAAAAGATGATATCCCTCAAAATTGAGGTAGCATTCAACGATTCGGCAAGAAGTAGGAGTTCGTGCGAGAAGATGCTGTTGAAATTGTTTCTGGATGGTAGATGACGGGTGAATTGTCCATTTCGATTCTGGGATTCACCGCAGTCCTCATGTGCAGGGATGGCTGTAAGTCCTTGTTGGAAGGAGGAAGTGTTCGGCTCATAATTGATGTTTTCAGGACCAGCTCAAATGGACTGATTAACCATGGTCTTGCTGGCATTTTTTGGATATATGTGGTCTCAGTCCCTGGAATCGGGACCGCTTTGTTGTCTATGGTTGAGAGATCTTCGATGTAGGACCCTTTACATGTCGTTGTATTGTTTCACTGCTGTTATTCGTAGTCTTTCCACCTCTGGCGAGCAACACCACTCGGTCTCCGAATTTGCACTCAGAACGCTCGAAATACCTTGAGCTTCCTTCATCAACATTGAATGAGCGCCGCAGACATGATCTACTGTACATTAAATCTGTTTCCTGTACTCTTTGAAAACAGTGGCGAGGCGGAAATCTCCAGACCCGCCTATGCAGCTAAGATCGTCGCTGTAGTTTACTTCAGCTTGCCATACCTTCTTGCCTTCTGGCCTTGGGTCTGAACGTCGCTAAGACCTTCAATTGAGTGGTTAAAAATTATTAAATTGTGGGGGTTTCAGCCTTGACTTACTTGTGCGTGTAAGGCAGACACGGTCACCATGGCGCAGCGGTGTATCTAAATGAGGCTGTACGCAAGTAAATATACAGCAACGAGGGAAGTTAATAAGAACGTCGATTGATCCGATTACCATTCAAACCAGCCTTGCAGTCTTCAAGCTCATCCACGATGAGGCTATCGGTGGGAACGACATTCGTCGGCAGTCAGTACGTTATCTGGTATGCAGTTATACAAGCGGAAAGGACAGTGTCGGTGGTTCCTTCGACGTCAAGCCGAATGTACAAAGGTATATCCCGAAGTGGTGAGTTGTAGCCTTGTTGGAGATACTACAGTGAAATCTCAGCAGAAAAAAAAGGAATCTCAGCTGAAACCAGTCTCATTAAAATTCCCTCTTCTTACTACCAGACAACTTAGGGTTCTTCTAATCATGACACCACGGTCATGGCATCGCGCTCGTTACTCTATATATTATTCCTCATATGTGCCTACAGAATCATCACAGTCTCTGCCACCGTATCAATCTATTACTATACTGACGCCTCATGTCAAAGTCTTTACGCCACAGTGCAAACGGACCTCGACGCTCACGATGGCCAGTGTGGTGTATTCCCGACACGTATCAACAGTGCCAGTGCAGGTTATGTTAAGAATGGCTGTTACGGTATCTCACACGCGTCCTGAATGTACTTTCAACCGAGATTGAATGGTATACTGACGATGCTCTTACTAGTCACGGCTTATACAGGGTCCAATGATACAACCTGGTGCGACGACAACGGCACAACCATACCCGAGGGGATTTGTACTCCCATGACTATCGGGCCCTACAGCGTGGACTGTCCTGGAATCAACGGCACCTATGACCCTGGCTACACAACGATTCTGGCATCGAATAAGAGCTCTCTCCCAGTCACCACGTCAATACCTACACCCAGCTCTACAACAAGTTCAACTTCCTCTATACCCTTTTCCTCCACGAATCCTTCTCTGCCCCAAACGCAGCTATCGCCACTACGTGATAGTGGCTCCTCGGCTTCTCAGCCGTCGTCATCACCCCCACCCTCAACCTCAACCACATCTTCACAAGGTCGAGAGGGAAGCGGTAATGATGGGGGCTTGAGCGGTCCTTCAACCATCGCCGTCGGTGTGGTTCTGCCCGGAGTTGGCGTCATCGTCGCGATCTTCGGGGTGTGGGGTGCCAGACGGTATAGAAGAGAAGGGAGAGTTCTCCCTTCGAGACGTTGGAGTGCATAGACAGTTGGAACGAACGGCAGCGAGCATGAAGGGACCTTGCTAGAAAGATGTATATGGATGGCGATATATGTCGTGTTAAAAGCTTGCTGGATGCGGAAAAGATCCAGGACGAAGTTCATGATGTGGCCTTTGGAGGAGCAAGAACAGAGCGTAACGCGGAATGGTAGTCGTATGTTGTCGTATGTTGTCGTTCTAAGCTGCTACGATAAAGCTCATCATTGAGAGCAAGTACTCAACTGCCACAGACATTTTGGATATAGAGCGTTAGATGGCTTTCAATCACGGTCATTTTCGCGTATGAGATCACGGGCATGGTTTCTGGAAATCTGTAACTATGTCTCATGAACATGCCCTTTTGTTTCGTGGCAGGGTCGACATGGCGTCGAGATGTGAAAGAACTATCTATTTGCTGCCATCTTTTCAGACTGATTCGCTTTCGAATCTTGCTTCTGAACGGGCTCTTTCAGTATCTGGAATGTGTGACTCCAAGTTGTATGTAAACCTACCCAAACACTGACGCACAGATAGACACGAGATTTTATAATTGTGGTTAGGAACCAAGCACGGCTTTCGGGTGTTTCGGTCCCAGGATACTTAAATAGCATGCTCAATTGTGTGTCCCACGAGTATTACTATGGTCTCAACACTTACAAAGCAAGCTAAACGTCGCAGAAGGATGAATCCGAAGCGACGCATGGTATTTGGCAATTGACAGTGGCCATGGCTTGACAATTTTCTGAGGCATGGTGCTTGGAGAACGGCAACGGCTTGGAGGGAGGAAACCTTTTGGAGTCTTTGCAGGCTTCAGATCCTTCTTCACGTGATCCAGCTCGTTGGAGGTCTTCTCACGAGGCATGGCTATGTTTACTACATAGGTAGGTTATCGGTGAGAAGTGCGTCATTTAGCACGCGGAACATGCAGGGGTTACTGTATCCAATCGGGTGGGCAGGTGTCGGTGCCTGTGTTCCTGACAGCTCCTGTTAAAACTAGCAAAGGTGCAGATCTCCGAGAAGGAAGTAGGCATCATTCTCAAAAAAAATGCGAACTTGCGAACTTGCGAAACTCCCCTCCAACCAGCCTCGTTCTAACTATGTAAGATTACAATGAAGCCTCAGCCATGTAAGACCACCTACCCGCCCCCCCCTCCCATTTTCCATCCCAGCTTACTCTACTCCGTCCTTACCTATTCACCAAACCGTCAACGATTCCTCGTCTTCTTTTCTTTTCTTTCCTTTCTTTTTCTTGTCATGAGCGTTAAGGTACGGTCATGGCAGCACGGTCTTTACCCTACGTTTTCCTTCTTCTGCTAGTCATTCGCCCGGATTTCGTCCTCGTCCGCGGTGCGACAACGATCCATTTCTACAGCGACGATCACTGCGCGAACTTGTACGCTACGGTGGATACGGATACCCAGGCGGGCGAGGGCCAGTGTGGGTTGCTCGCGGCGAATAGTGCTATGGCTATCTCTTGGGATAGCGGTTGTTCTGGTATATCCATCTCACGTTTTTTCTCTTCTTGAATTTTATTTTTTTTATTTTTTTTATTTTTTATTTTTTTTACTTTACAGCAGGTCAAACGCCCGAGACTGACTCTTTTCCTGTCTTCTTTCTGCCAGTCACGGCTTACGCGGAGCCAGGAGGGGACGGGTACGTGTGCAACGACAACGCCACGCTCGTGCCCACGGGTGATTGTACGAGCAAGACCATCGCGTCTTTCAGCGTGGACTGCCCGCAGGTCAACGGCACGTTGTCTGATTATACGACGCTTCTGGCGTCGAGTGCCGCACCGCGGAGCTCCCGTCCGGGCCCCACTCTGGTCTCTACACCATCTGCGCCTGTGGTTTTGAGTGCGTCCTCGGAGCAGGGTTCGACGACGCCGGAGCCTGTGATTCCGAGTGCGTCCTCGACGACGGAGCCTGTGCTTGGGCCGCAGACGTCGCTGCTAGATGATGTTCGCTCCTCGCTTTCGTTGGTCTCTCAGCTGTCGTCTTCACCTGCGTCCTCGGGGTCAACTTCAATACCAACCTCAGGCTCAATTTCGACAATGCCCTCAACCTCAGCCTCACCGTCAATCTCACTCTCAGCCTCGAACTCAGCCTCGAACTCACCGTCACCCTCGCCTACACCCTCACAAGGTCAAGCGGGAAGCGGTAATGATGGAGGATTGAGCGGGCCTCAGACCATCGCTCTCGCAGTAATCATACCCGGACTTGGTGTCATTGTTGCGATCATCTTTGGGGTCCGAAAGTGGAACAACAAATTACACGAGGTTGTTGTCTCGGATAAGCATTTGAGTTATTAGCTGAGAGCCACGGAATGCATGCTGCAATCGTGGAGAAGCCTATATGGCAAACCGTGCTGGGTCTGTCGCGGACGGTGTCAAATGTTTGGTCTTTCACGGGCAGGAGGAGGGTACGCGAAGTAGGGTGGTGATGGGCGTCTACAATGGACGGCAAGCGTTTGAGATGATGGTAGAGGTGTTGGAACGGAGTGTTTGGAAGATGTGCGGTTCACTTACGGTAAAAGTTTATTGAACCGCTCTGAGTAGCAATTGGCACATGGATTCTTTTTAAACCTCTGCCAAGGCTAGTTATGATACCAGAGGGTCATGAAGGTAGGCAGGCCGATGCAGCCACAAGCCCCTGATCAGTAAGGGGTTTCTATAGAAGACAATCAAGGGGCGCGTCCTGCCGTGTTGGCATCATTCCCTCATACCTACCTAATTTGCCACTATGTTATCGCGTTTTCCAACTGGTGGGGGGTCCAACTTGACAAAGCCTTCATTTGGAATACCAAGACTCTCTGGCATTCCATCGTCTCTGGAAGGCTTCCCATCTTGGCCTTTGCAGTCTTCGCCTTTGTTCTTCCCCTTCAGCTCATACATCCACCAGCCGGATTCTGGCTGGAGGGAGTCTAGTCCAGTTCTTCCACTGGGCGTCGCGGGTTGATGCACGTCAGGCTCAGGCTCTCCTCTCTCAGCCAACGGCCCACCACTGCTCGTGACACGGATGCCTACCGATCCGGCTACCATGCGGGTCTCATACCGGGTGCCGTTGTCATCAACCTTCACGGGAACCGATGTGCATCCGGAGGGCATGTCCTTGATCTTGAGTCTATGATAGAGCGTATCCCCAAGCTGACATCCGGGGTTCCGGGACGAATCAAATCCTTGAAGCCGAATCGGTCCGGATGGGCCTTCGCCGTTCGGGGCATACATGGATTTACCATCTTGATCCCAGAAACAAAAGGCCGTGATCCAACCGGATAGGAAGGGCGGCCCGCTGCCTCCAGATTCGTGGGCAATCCACTGCCAAAAGTCCTTCGTCTCCTGCGATTCGGGGGCGTCGAAGGACGCCACGAAGTGAGTCAAGACAGGCTTCAGGAGGCGGTAGAATTGAGTCGGCTCTGTTCCAAGCTGGGGTAGCTTCTCCAACCGTTGCTGCATTTCCACCCAGTCTTCGCGAGTACCGAGCAAAGTCACAGATGGGAGCCCGCACGATAGCTCAAAGCCGTAGTCGAAGTACTTCTGAAGCGCACCCATCATGATGATCGATGCAACCACTCGGTCATTTTCCGTCGTGGTGGAGAAAGCAGGCATGATCCACGGATGCAATTCGGGATCATTGACGTTCTCCGAAAGCAGATTGCTCATTTGCCGCGCCAATGCGCCCATGTCAACCGTGCGAAGCGTTCCGCCCGCGCTCACCCACAGCTCCTTCTTACCCTCGTGCGCGACGAAGAACGGGCGCATCGCTTCGGCATTGGCATTCACAAACAGACTCAGCTGCGTCAGGATGGCGAACCAAACATCTTCAGGCCGTATCGTCAGGTGGTGGTGTCGGCAGTAAGCGGCGATGGCGGCTCGGACGAAGCCATTGTTCGACGGGTGCAGTGGCTCGGACCCGATCTTCTGAAAGGAGCTTTGGATGATGGATTCGCTCTCGGCGTGTTCGCTCGGGCAGGATTCTTTGAGGAGGGCGTCGGCGGACGAGGCTACGTCCGTCCGAGTCCATTGTTGGGCCGCCAGGTGGGGAGCTGGGCGGACGGTCACTGGCATTTTGGAGGCACGACTCGTCAGGAACAGAAGAAACAACAACAACAGCAACAGGTTTTTGTCAAAATTTCAGGTGTGTTGTGAGAGTGGTGTGTAGGTTGCTTGAATTATTCTCTTCTGGAGCATGTCCTTGACCCTAGAGAAACTTGGTAATATAGCCGACATGCGCTCGAGTCATAGGTAGCTGAACAGGAACCCGAATTCTAACCGTCTTCGTGTGAGGCTTGGAAGTTTGGCGTAGTAAGTATGGACAAGGGAAGAGGTGACAGGTCGATGTAGGATCTCAAGCCTGGAGGCTAGTGTTGTTGCCTGATGCAATATGATGTCAAATTGAGAGATCAATGTCGACAAAGATGAAAGGCTGCGAATGCGTACTCGTAGCTGAGACAGTCTGCTTTTTGTGGCAGTGTCAGTCTGGATTGTAAGCTCACTTGTGTGATGAGCTTGATTAATTGATACTCTATCTTTCAGCATCACTTTACCACTAGTATTTGATTACCAGATGTGTGCCCGCAATAGTGCTAGTACGACTGCCAGGCCAGCAACGCTATCATTTAGCGCCTCGGTCACATATGCGTGTGGTAAGGTAGGGCTGAAAGCGACATCGGAAGGAATTTTCCAACCCAAGTACTTCTATACTTTACCTTTTCTGGTAGTACTGTACTGCTTGCGCGGTAAATCGAAACCATGTCGCCCGTAAATCAGGTCTATATAGCTGTTGTAGGTGAGTTCTTCAGCTGGTCGATGGTGTTGTTTGATGTGTTTTTTGATGTGGTTGGTTTGGCTGTCTAGTCTGTGTCTGGGTTTGTTGAGAACGAATGAAGAGAAGAAGTGAAAGAGCAAAAGATTTTCCTTCATTTGTCTACTATGGAAAACTTCATCGCATCAAATCGACGGTTAATCTATTCTCGAATCTTTTGCCTATCGTGCCATGTTGTTCTTTACAAATTCGTACATCCATCTTTGCTTGTCTCTCTCAAGTATCAGCCGAGCCACTCGCTTCGACAGCCTGACAAGTTCCCAGGAGCCGGCGGTGTAGGCCGCCACTTCCTCTCCCAACTCGCGGTCCTCGGTCAGAAACTCCCAAACATCTCCCTCGTCCTCATCTCCCGGTCCAGCAAAAGCCTCCGCGCCTCCCACCGCACCACCCCGCTCTCCCTCCAGACATGGGAAACCGACCTCGAAAAATCCACCTCCCCGCCTCTGACCGTCGACCAGACCCTCAAATTCCTCGCCGAACTCCCCGACAAACGCGTCCTCGTCGACAACACCAGCAGCCAAGATGTTGCCGACGCGTACCCTTCGTTCCTGAACCAGGGCATCAGCGTCGTGACGCCGAATAAGAAAGCTTTCTCCGGCAGCATGGACCTCTGGACCTCCATCCACGACGCAACATACCGCCCCTACGACCCCTACCGTGCCCGCGGCCTCCTCTACCACGAGTCCTCCGTCGGCGCCGGCCTCCCCATCATCTCCACGCTCAAAGACCTCATCAACACCGGCGACTCCGTCCGCCGCATCGAGGGCGTCTTCTCCGGCACCATGAGCTTCCTCTTCAACAGCTTCGCCCCGACGCAGGGCGGCACCGGCGGCGGCGGCGGCGGCGGCGGCGGCAAGTGGAGCGCCGAGGTCCGCAAAGCCAAGGACAACGGCTTCACCGAACCGGACCCCCGCGACGACCTCAACGGCCTCGACGTCGCGCGGAAACTCGTCATCCTCGCGCGCCTCGTGGGGCTGCAGGTGGCCGGCCCGGACGCCTTCCCCGTGCAGTCGCTCGTCCCGCCCGAGCTGGAGGGCGTGAGGGGCGCCCAGGCGTTCCTGGACCGCTTGCCCGAGTTCGACGCAAGGATGGACGAGGTGCGGGACGAGGCGGCGCGGGAGGGGAAGGTGGTCCGGTTCGTGGGCAGTGTGGATGTGCGGGCGGGGGCGTTGAAGTTGGGGCTGGAGAAGTTCGACCGGGGGAGTCCGATTGCGGGGTTGGAGGGGAGCGATAATCTGGTTAGCTTTTATACCGAGAGGTATGGGGAGAATCCGTTGGTCGTAAGGGGGGCGGGGTGAGTTTTATTCTTTCTTTCTTCCTTCCTTCCCTCCTTCCATCCTTCTCCTCACTTTTTTGAATTCCTCTTCCTCTTCCCTTTCCCTCTTGGTCCTCTTCCCCCTTTCCATCAGACAGTTTCGTGGAAACCACACTAACGCCAACCCCTCACACCCACAGAGCGGGCGGCGCCGTCACAGCCATGGGCGTCACGGCCGATCTCATCAAAGTCATCCAGCGCGTCTCCTAGACCTGTGTGTGTGTGTGTGTGTGTGTGTGTGTGTGTGTGCGTACGCGAAGTTGGTAACTAGCTCAGTACCCACTACGCCTGTACGCGCAGTAGGATTCTGAGACACATCGTTTCACAATAATCTCACGAAGAGTCTGAGGTAGATATGGATCCTCGAAGTAAGCGGTCAAACGTTCTATATACGAGTAAAGTTTATTACGTTCCGGTACACATAAAACGTGAATAGGCAAGCGTGGGTCGTCGAGTAGAGTAGGATAGAGTAAGTACTTAAGTACTAATACGTATTTCCACGCAGGGCGAGTCATTCGAGTTGGATATGTTGTATTCGCGATTTTATATTTCTTATTTTAGACGTACGAACTCCTCACTCATCTCATTTGTTTTGCTTGTCTATTTATTCTTCGTCTCAACGCTTTAACAATCAACATTAAATACAGACTATCGAATAAACATACAACCTCAAATGACATCAAACGCCAAAATCAAGACCACCAACAACAACAAAAACAACTACTTCACCATTCAGCACCATTCACTCTAAACCCAAGCACGCATCAAACCCCACATCCAAACCCAAACCCAAATCCATCTCCAAATCCAAGTCCAAATCCATTCCCTCACTTCCTCATCCCTCAATCCCAGCCGCCACCAAACCCATCTCCTCGTCTCAACCCACCAGCCATCAGCCCATCTCGCAGAAATGGAAAAGCAGTCAGAGCAGAAAAGGAGAGAAGCAGGGGAGGAAAGGGTTCGAATGCCAACCCATCTACCGCCAAAAGCGAAAAAAAAAAGAGAAAAAAAAGCCAAAAACAAAAACGCAACAAAAAAACAAAAAACAAAAAAACCAATGAAACGAAAAACGGAATGCCGGAGCTGAGCTGCATTCTAATTCAGGCGAAACAGAAAAGAGAGACTGACACCCTATCCCGTCAAGCCGCCTTTCGCGCATAGAGGTCGGCGTGTGGTTGTTCGCTTGCTTGGGGCTGGGATTGAGTATGTTGAGGGGTTGGTATTTAGCGTCGGCTATGGAGACGACGAGGATGATGACGGCGATGACGTGGATTGATGTCTTGATGTCTTAGTATCTTGTTATCTTGTGGCTGATTGATCTGAAGTGAGCGGGAAAAAGAGGTGGATTGAGCGGTTCGAGTCGAGATCAGAAGCTTAAGTTTAGGGGTTCGAACTGGATGACGGGATGAGGGTTTAGAATGGATGAGGGGCTGAGGTGGGATAGGGGCTTGGGTTGTGGGGAGGAGAGATGCTACGGATTTGGGCTGCATTTGAGTGGTTCCGCTGTCTTGGCGGGATCACACGCTCTTTTGGCCTAGTGGTAAGGGTAGTGCACCCTATTCCATGACAAGGGAGGATGGAAGTTGAGGGCGGGGATGCACGGGTGGGTTGAGCTGGGGGTGATTTTTGGGGTGGGTTTGTGAGAAGGGTGGGAAGCGGGGGGTTGGTGTTTGGTGTGGGTTTGTGAGAAGGGGGGAGAGGGTGGAGGGGGCTGGAGAGGAGAGAAGAGGAGAGAAGAGGAGCGAAGATGAAGAAAGAAATAAAGAGAGATAGAGAGAGATGAAGAGAAGAGAAGAAGAGAGGAGAGAAGAGAGAAGAGAGAAGAGAGAAGAGAGAAGAGAGAAGAGAGAAGAGATATAACTTGAAGAGAAAAAAAAGGAGAAGGGAAGAAG
>NKYR01000104.1:136308-151354 GCA_003184365.1 Evernia prunastri
ATAAAGAGAGATAGAGAGAGATGAAGAGAAGAGAAGAAGAGAGGAGAGAAGAGAGAAGAGAGAAGAGAGAAGAGAGAAGAGAGAAGAGAGAAGAGAGAAGAGAGAAGAGAGAAGAGAGAAGAGAGAAGAGATATAACTTGAAGAGAAAAAAAAGGAGAAGGGAAGAAGTGAGAAGGGGAGAGGATAGAGGATATGATATGACATGATGAAGTAAATCTGTGCGATCGGGACAACCAATACAGATAGATAGATAGAAAAAGAAGACGAGAGACACAGTGGAATCGGGAGCGTATGGGTCCACACATGTTAGCGGCAGACGCGGAACCCTGAGAGATGCGTGTATCTCACGCTCAGCATATCGCGATGAATGGAGAGACGGAAAAGCAAGGAAGAAGAAACCAATCACGGCGCGTACTCGATTCTCTATGTTGAACTTGTCGAATAAATCTGCCCTGAAAACTCAAGCGGGCGTTTCCTCTGCACCCGTTAAAGATGATGTCGCGGTGCGAGACACATCCTCACGGAACGATTCGCTACCTGCGTTATTACCCGGCTGGTGTCCTTTCGCCGACTGGTTCTGATGCGACGCTACGAATTCCTCTAAGCCTTCGGGACCTTTGGAGCCTGTGGTACGAGTCATTAGCTAGTATGGCCTTTTGGAATAGAGATACGGAAGCCGGAGTGGCTGGGCTAGCTTCGCAATTTGATTTTCGGTTGGACTTGTGTGTGGGGGAAAAATCACTTACCGTAAGCGTACTCCCTCGGGTTCGTATCCGTACTTTCATCAAGGAAATGCAGCAATGGCGTCCATATCTTCCAACTCGCGTCCAGTTCGTCTCCCCTGACGCTCCGCGCCTCATCTCCCTTCAGCGCGTCCAGCAGTAGCACTTCGTACGCTTCCGGTATCTCGCGGCCGTGGTAGGTGAGATCGAGGTCCATGGCAGAGGTTTGTTGGGTGTCCAGGGATGGAACGAATGTGTTTATGCGAAGGAAGACGCCTTCGGAGGGTTGGACGCGGATGGTCATTATGTTACTGGGAAGGGGTTCGCCGGGAGTGGCGAAGATTGTAGCGTTGGTGGAGGTCTTGAAGTGGATTTTGATTTCCGTTAAGGATTCGTTGAGGGCTGTAAGTGATTATGATTAACTGTGTAAGGACACGAAAGTTTCACAATTGCCAAAGATCTGTCTATCTACCTTTGCCAGCTTTGAGCAGAAATGGTACGCCGGCCCACCGCTCATTTTCAATGTGCCCTACTGCTGCACAGAAGGTGACGCATCTGGAGTCATTGGGGACGTCATCCTCGTCCTTGAAAGCGGGCTTCTCGCCATTTTCGGATTTGCCGTACTGGCCAATGATGGTATTGACATACTCGATTGGTAACATCCAATCCAAGACTCGGGCCTAGAAATGAATTGAGCAAAGATGATTAGATATTGCACGGAAGGGCAGTGACAAGAACCTTTTCGGCGCACAAGTCGTCCGCTGAGAAAGATTTCGGTCTTTCCATAGTGAGTAATGCGAGTATCTGCGTTAGATCTGCAGTGACCGTGAGACATGCAAACCTTGAACGAAGCAAAGAGATTTACGATTCTGCATCACGTCTCGAATAGCTCCTACACCATTAAAGTAGCTTCCGCGACCTTCTGCTCCTCCACCCTCCGTTATCGAGATCTGCAATCTTGTCAGAGGCCGGAATCCGAATCCACTAGAGACAGAGCCTACCTCGATATTGTCAATGTGCTTAGCATTCCAAATGGCGCCAAAAATCTCGTTGCCGAATCTTAGTACGAGAAGGTTGTTCACGACTTCTTTCCCAAGGTAGTGATCCACGCGGAAGATTTCATCTTCCCTCCAATTGGGATCCAGGGCTCGCTGTAACTCTCTCGAACTCTCGAGGTCGTGGCCAAAAGGTTTCTCGATCTGGAACACAGCGTTAACGGCTCTTTAGCTAACGCCGGACAGCATGATTAGTCCCAAGGCTGAAAGCCGTACTCACAATGATCCTGCTCACCCCTCTCTCAGAGTAACAATGCTTCCTCAGACCTGCTTGCATGCTTGGGAAAATACTGGGGGGCAACGCCATATAGAACAGGCGATTTTGCTCCTTCTTTCCAGTTCCAATCTCCTCAAATCTCTTCCGGAGAGCTTGGAAAGACTTTTCACCTCCCTCATGGCCGGATACGTAGGAACATCTTTGGCAGAATTGCTCCAATTGCTCGGAAAAGCGTGGACTCTCGAGCTTGATGGGGGATCTGATAATGGAAAGGAAGTCGTCATGTGTCATCTCGTCCGGGGCAAAACCTACGACGCTGAAGTCGGTGGGGAGGAGACATCTTCGTTCCTATAGGCTTGTAAGGCGTGCTAGCCATATTTAGTTTGTGGGTAGGTAGGCTTACGAGGCCAAAGAGTGCTGGAAACTACGCAAAGATGTTAGCACTTAAGCACCGGCATCAACGGGATTGAACCTGCCAATTTCTTCTTAGCAAGGTCACCAGAAGCACCGAGAAGTACAAGAACGGTGTTTTCTTGTATCTCCAGAGGGGCCGACATCCTGTCCCGAGTGTGATTTGTAGATGCTCAACGCAATCTATCCTGACTACCTTTTACTAGGTATGTCAAGGACAGAGAAATAGATGGTCAAATACCGCAACGATACGATACATGCAGAATTCTGAAGCGATTCAATCCAGTGCATTAGGTAGCGTGTCGATGGGCTTTTGGTTGAGACAAGGTCATTGCAGGGAGATGGACACAGATGCGTTGGAGTTTAGTAGAGAAGGGTCTAGTCGTTTAAGCGGATGATGAAGTCTGCTCAGTGTGATGCCACGAGCAGAGAACAGGACATCGACTCCAGTTTTATCAAGTTACGGGGGGAAACGGCCTACGTCATTGCAGTACCTACGAGCAAACAATATTGCCAAGGAATCTCGTCTTTTTATCAATTCAGCACGTCTATTGTAGTAGTTGTATGTGAATTTGGTTACCTGATAGCGCTTGGAGGAAGAGAGGTAGTATAAAGAAGATGAATGCCATTGCTAGTGCATCTCCCGCGTGTACGGAAAGATCCAGGCCGTCAAAGCCAAAGCCTGCTCCTATCATACAACAATAATAATATGCCTCGAATGCATATCGCACGCTTTTCCTCACAAGTATCATAATGAATACAACACGACACCGCCCATCTCATTGCATTGCATTTCGTCCATCGGCCACCTTCGAACCCGGCACCCTCGATTGCACAATTGGAACCACGATCCACTATGTTGACGCTGGTAGGATCAACATCCTACTTCGCCTGACTCCTCGTCCTCTTCCCCACCCCCACCGGCTTCGCAGCAGGCTTCACGGGCTTCTTCTCCTTCTTCGCCTTGGGCGTTGACTTGGGCGCGCCCGGATCCTTCGCGGGTCTACCCCTCCCCTTCTTCTCTTTTTCAGCTGGAGCCGGCTTCTCCTTCTTCTTCTCCTTCTTTTCCTTGGCTTCCTTCTTCTCCTTCGGCGCAGCCGCGGCGCCCTTGGGTCTCCCACGGGACTTCTTCACCTCCTTCTCCTGCTCGGGTTCTTCCGTGGCTTTGCGCTTGTTGCCGGGGGATTTGGCGGGAGCTTTGGCTTTGGCCGGCGTGGCTTCGGGCGTTTTCTCGGCTGCTTTGTCGTCTTTCTCCTTGGTCCCGTTGGCGTCACCGCCGGAGGCCTTTTCTTCGACGTTGAGCTCGGATTGGTTCTTCACAACGTCGTTGCTAGGGCGGGCGAGGTGGATCGCGGGGTCATTGGGCTGAGCTGATTTCTTGATGGTGTTGCCGCGCTTGGATTGGACTGCGACTTCGCCCTCGGCCTTCTTCTCGGCGACTTCCCCGGCTGGGGCGGAGCCGTTCCAGTTCCAGGAAGCTGCGGATCGGGAAGGAATGTCAGTCACATTCGGTAGACGTGGGGATGACATGATTATATTTAGAGATGCAACACGCTCAAATTGATGGATAGAAGCCGCAGAAGGAGAATGGTTGCTCACGACGCGCAACGCGCTGCAAGAAGCTCCACGTACCTTTGTCACCAACCTCGGGTGTCTTCTCGCTCGCCATATCGACTGATACGCTTTGTTGAGAAAGAGGTACGAGATACGAAAGGGTTGATAGAATCGCGAGTTTGACGCGACCGGGAAAAGAAGAGAAAATATAATATTGATGTTGTGATAGGTGAAAAGGTGGAAGGAGAGAGATATGAGATGAAGCTGAGGTTGCGCCAGAAGGGGGATTTGTTTGGTCTTGGCGATTCTGGCGCGGCGATCGCCGACCAGGATTATACACTAGTTGGTTTGCGCTAGCAACAAATGAACGGAGAAAAGACGGGGAATTTTTGCCAAGCATTGTATCTCCCTTGCCTCTTACTTAGTTACGTAGAGCAGGAGCATTCCATGTGGAGCAGCCAAGGTAGACAGATAGACAGATGCCTTTGTCAGAAACCTCTTGTCATTTTCATTTCAACTATAGAATACATGGATGCTTCCATTGAGGATCAAATGTATCCCTTTAGAAGCCATCTCCTATTAACCGGATGCCCCGTAATATGCCGACCACCAGCTTCCACACCGTTTTCGCGAGAGAAGAGGGCACGCTGGATTGAAAGAACAACATCGTGGAAAGGCAGCAGTTGTGCATATGCAAGAATTCTAGATTTTAGTGCCCATAGTTGGCACCCCATCCACCGCGGTTGCTACCCCCGTAGAAACCTGAACCGTACCCAGGCCCGTAAGCTCCATAGCCGCCGGCTTGATGGGTTTGTCCTCCAGTTTGGTGGTGCCCACCGCCCAACCCCCCTGGGCCTCCACCGTATTGTGATCCCTGCTGACCATGCATCTGGTGGCCCATGTATCCACCGTAGCCTTGTTGACCCTGACCTTGACCTTGCCCTTGGGTTTGTGGCAATCCTGTCTGACCTGGCACGTTTGCAGCAGATCCAGGACGTCCCCCAGGCTGGCCCAGTGCAGGGCTGGGACCACCAGGTACTTTCGAAGCATCTCCGTAGTTGCGAAGGGGATCGTCGTTGCCGCTTTGTTGACCAAGATGCGCGCTAAGCCCCGAGTTCTGCCCCTGGTAATTCGACTGAGAACGCCCAAACACGTCAGGCATACTGCTGTGATTGCTAGCACCAGTCCCGGAGTACTGCTGAGGGTTCTCTGACGGTTGTGTCGATCCGGTTCGCCCATAATTACCAAGACCTGCGGGAGCTGCGCTGTCCCTACCAGATGACGCGTGCTGCTGGGCGAACGCGCCGGTGTTCGCTGGAGAGGCTGAATGCTGGTCGTAGCCCGTCTGTGGGGACGCCCCATACCCTTGATGTGGTTGACCATACATGCCTTGCTTTCCTCCGGCAACCCCGAAGGGACCTCCTCCGTATCCGCTTTGGCTGCCACCGTACCCGTACTGAGGAGTTTGTGTAAGATACTGATCATCATATCGACGGACGTCGTCGAACATCGGACGCTCACGACCATACGGATGGTGACTTACTTGTTGTTGGTTCCCATAGGAACCATAGTACGGGTGGCCATAGTATGGGTGGCCATACGGATATCCGCCATGCTGGCCTCCAGCCTGGCCTTGAAGCATGTGGTGTGGTTGCTGCTGTTGACCGGATAAAGAAGGGTTCGGTGTCGAATGGCCGCTGGTATGAGCTTCGCCTGTTTGACCGAATCGATTCTGAGGGGGTTGCTGAGCTTGGCTGGTAGCGTACTGAGATCCTTGCTCGGCAGAAGATGTACCGAAAGCACTACCTCCTCTCTGCTGAGACGTGCCGGTATCTTGAGCATTCTGCTGCGGTTGCTGACCATAGTTTCCGTAAACACTGTTCTGAAAAGCATTTCGCTGATTGTCCGACGTGTAATAGGATGACATGTCATTTGAGGCAGATGAGTAACCGCCCTGTTGAGGCTGAGCCTGTTGTTGAGGCTGATTTTGACCCTGAGAAGCCGAAGGGTAGTTATCAAAATGCTGAGACTGCTGGATCTGCTGACCGAACGGCTCATATGCCTTTTGCGCAGGCGCTGATATCTCTTGCTGAGGCGGCTTCTGTCCATAGCGGCTGTACGGAAATTGTGGGGTTTGAGATTGCAAACCTGTGTCATTTGGCAAGGCCTGACTTGGCTGCTGTACGCCAGATGGTTGACTGACGGGCGGTAGTCCGGGAGCTTGTCTAGGTGTCGGAAGAGGGTCGTTCATCTGAGGTTGTGACGAAAATCCTTGTTGCTGAGGGGCTGGTGGGAGTGCAGCTCGTGGTGCAATCGGAGAATGCTGAGGTGGTTGTGCCCGAGTTTCAGCATCTTCTCGATCACTGTCAACATCTACATCTTCCGTGGTCCCGTTTAGTCCCATACTTCCAAATTGAACCGCTGCTCGATCGACTGCATGTTTCCCTGGCATTACCACGGCCTCTTGCTGCTCTTGGATTTTGCGCTGGTAGCTCGCCGAGCGTCCAGGCATTCCTGTCGCTTTGTATGCACTCGTGGCAAAGCCGCCAAGTGGAGGCCGCGCACTTGATTGTTGCTGAGACGGATGAAGAGGGGTAGCACGACCTACTCCACTCTGTGGATCTACAGTGCTTGCCACTGTACTGGCTGCAGTGGCCGATGGTGGAGGACCAGAAGCATCGAGGACCTGCTCAAGGTTTGTTTCCGTCAATTCATCCTTCGAGGGGGTAATATTGGCTGGTGGCTCGGAGGCTGCCAAGTCAGATGTCGGTGGTGTGTTTGGAATTTCCGAGGTCTCATTCACCGCTACAGGAGGCGGTAGCCCGGGCATACTCGTGTCATCAGGAATCGATGTGGCCGTAATTGGAGGCTCAATAGGGGCGTCATGGCTCGGGATTGCGCGAGGTGCCTTGGGTTTCGTTGGGGCAGGAGCAGGCTTGCTGAACATGCTAGCCCAGCTACGGATACCATCAGGCTTCGAGGGTGGCTTGACCTCTTCCACTGGTGGCGGATGTGCCACGTCTGCCGAGATGTTTTCCCAGGATGATTCCATGGGTGTGCTGTCTGCTGCTGGCTGATCCCAAACGCCAGCTGCACCGTCTGAGATGGGTGTTTCCCATTCGGACGTGTTTGCAGCAGGAACTGAGTCGGTCTTGCTAGCACTTGTACTACGCACGCCGTTGGCTGCAGAAGCACCTCTACCGCCGCGAGGTGCTCCTCTGCCACGATCCGAGCCACGGCCTCGACCGCCACGGATAGTATCAAGTCCACCTCTTCCGCGCCCACCGCGAACTGAGGTCGAGACTTCCGCGCCGGATGATGGCTCTTTAGCTTTTGACTGAGATCGGTCCTTCGTCTTCTTCTTCACCTCGCCCCATCGAGAGATGTTGCCTGTAGAAGCGGGCCAAGTTAGCGGACGACGTTTCAAACAAGTAGATAAGAGCGAAATACACACCTTCGGAGATTCGATCAATAGTCCCTTCCACATCACCGTTGGTCTCCTGTAATGCGAAAACGAGGTCCTCGTCGGTCCAATCTGGAAACATTTCTTTTATGATCCCAACATTCTGACCGTACCTCTTCTTCAAGTCTCCGAGCTCCCCCTCATCTTCGTATGGGGTTTCTGCAGGGATCTCTTCTTTGTGTCCATTTGCTTGTCGGCTGCCGCCTCGACCACCTCGACTGCTGTAAACTCCACGACCTCGACCAGAGCCTCGGCCTCTCGGAGCTGATGGGCGCGACTTCACTTCAGACATGGTAAGAATGTTGTGTGTTGTATATGAGCAAGTTCACTGAGTGTTGACGGAACTTGTTCCACTTGAGGTCTTTCTTTGATCTCAAAGGGCAGAGGTCGAAATCGCTTCACCAAGAAGCCAAGGCGGATTAATCAGGTAGAGGCGGATAATGTGAGAGGATGATGAGACACAAGGATAGTAGGAGACAAAGTCGAAAGATGTGAAGGTAATCTCTGTGAAGCTCTGCCTTGTCACCACTGAAATTCAAGCGCGTATTAGTGTCAATCTGTGTTTAGCGCCGGCTGCTTAATAAGCAGCAGCTTCAGGAGTGACGGTGACCCCTCCGTCTTCTACCCTTGCCTCGCCCTTGCCTCGCGAGCCTCCGAGCCTCAATTCACAACTAATTTGAATACAATTGTTCGAAGAAGCTGAATTCATTCATTCAATCATGATTGACTACACGTAGGCAGTGACGGTACCGACTGGATGCAAGCGATTAAATGCTTTGGCGCCTTCACTCCCTCATTTCGCAATCACAATCTACTACCTACACTGACATCACAACAACATCCAGCTCAAGATGAAGACATCTATAGCTTGCACCTGGAAGAATTTCACTTCGAAGCTACACCATCCTCTACCAGTGTCACATCGAGACTCGCAGAGGCTCCTTTCACTCCTAAATACCTCTTTCAAACAGCAACTTGATCATGAGCACTTAGCCGACTCATCATGCAACGAGCGCTATACCAACCTTCATCTACAATCCATTCTAACGGATCCTCTCTTCGACGCGAAACCTCGAACGCCTGCCTTGATCAGCAACAGGAGCCGGTTTGGTGGCAAAAGTCTTGGACAGCTACAGGATCACATAGAACGACCTATGGACGCCTTCAAAGAGCGGGTTTCTCATGGAACGGCAAATTTGGGGGCAGCGAAGCTCTTTTTAAGCACTCAGTACAGGCTCTGTTTGGCTTCTCCGGCTGCCACACCGAGAGCAGCCATACAATCTTCCGGAGCGGCATCAGTGATCCTCCGATGGCTATGGTCTTCTGGCATAGAGGATACGGGGGAGTTCTTGATGGACCAGGCATTTGTAACTCTTTTGGTCCCTTTTCTCGTTGCAGAGGGCCACCATTCTCAGATTTGGCGCTGGTTGTACAGGTGCAGTGACCGGGGAGACCCGGCATTCTCAAACATACACGGACCGGACACCTACCGCTTACAAGGCTTCTTGTTCGTGAGGCTAATCAAAGAAGAGATAAAGAACGGCGATGGCTTGGAGTCTGCTATCACCTTATTTCTTCGCATTGTGGGCAGGCTTTGGAGCTCTAAGCCGATCAACAGTGCAATTCTGTATGATATGACAAGTGGAGCATGGATACTGACACTTCGCATTCTCAAGGCAGCAGAGCCTGAGCCTAGTAATCTTCAATCGTTCGCCGATGCTATAAGAAAATTTCTCATCGATCCTCGACTTAGAGCAACCACTTGTGTTTTTTTCCAGAAGCCGCCTAATCCACAGCCAGCTTTATTATATTTTCAGAATGCATCCGTACAGGCAATAGAGAAAATCAGTGCTAATAGACGGCCTCATGTAGTGCTTCTTGGGTTGAGAGCAGCGGAGTTGTTTTTAGATGATGGGCGCCAAACCGAAGCCCTCTGGATCATGGATTTCTTACAGGAAAACTTTGCGCGGGAATTAGGCACGCCGCCGCCTCGGGTCTCCAGAATTTCCTCCTTTGACGAAAGGAAAAGCCTACATTTGCTGGACACGTTGGCAGTATCTTAGAACTTACTTTTCGTCCAGAGTAAAGGAACGGTCCCGTGTACTCATCGCGTTCTCAACCAATTGCGCTACAAAGATACCAGGTTTTCCTTGGCCGTGGCTGCAATTTTGCTCGATGAACGGCCGTATCATTTGATCAGATTCAGCGGCTCACGTATTGCCTCTAGCGATAGCATTCTAGCTGGCTGATATCTTGCCAGGCTCTTCTGGCTCTACGTTTTATCACATTAATACGAGGAGCCTGTGGACGTTGCATGCGCACACCGAGCACTTGCCATTCCTGCGAAAGAGCCATATCATCGGCATTTCTTGTGTCGTCCTGTGGCTTGCATCCACGAAAATACACCGTGGTTCGAAAATAATGCCTGGTCATTTGCAAACCTACACTGTGTACAAGTCCTTGAACGATTGAGCAAGTCAATAGCAGGTACATCATGGCCAATCCTTGTCAACATCCATCGACATAAGCTGAGGGCTTGCAATAGTCACTTCTTTCCCACTCAAATTTGCTGCACAGGACACTGCTTGCTCGTGACGTGGGGCGGCATTTCCTTTCGAGTGATCGACCTTGTCTTATTGCCTGGCGCCCTCTTCCGGTCACTGACGCTCTGTCATGGCCACATTTTCTGCAGGTTCTGCAGAGTAATCCCCTGGAGATTTTGGGGCATATTTAGGATTGGAGACAAGATCAGGTTGGATGGAGCAGGACTATTCAGCTGTGAACTGTATTCCTGGCCCCATGTTCAAAGCGTACGGCGATTCAACCTCCAATAAAGCCAGCCTGTTCAAGACATCGAGTCTCAAATTCTTTGCTTCAAGGATTGAAGCTCTGGTCCAGACACAGCCTTCCATTGTCATTCACCATCTGGAAGTCACACATGATCTCTCCGCAGATAAATATTTCGACGGCTTGCTGCTGTCCCTAGTTTATCATCGCGCGCATTTCCGACTCCGCAAACAAGCGAAAACGAAATTCAGTCCCCCCTTAGAAGTCGGCGCTACCATTACAAAAGCTCGACGCCTTCCTATTTGGAGGACCCCGGACGACTTGCGACAAGGCTCTTTCTCTTGGAACATAATCTGCACGCCTTCGGTCATGCGTTCTCATTTCTCTAATATCTTCCATCATGAGTCTACAAAACGAAGAGAACAGGATAAGCCCAAACGAAAGGCAAGGGGCTCACATAGACGAAGCTTTTCGTGATAAAGGTGTCACTGAGTTATGGCTGTTTTCCGAATCCTGTAGTAAAGCCCCAACCCGGTTCGCACCTCTACCCTGAGCTTGTACAGCTCATAACAGCTTCTATCAATCGAATCAGTCGCCACTATTTGAGACGCCAGAGAACCGCAAGAAGTTTGGGCAACATAAACGCCAAGTGTCGAGCAGACTCAAGAGTACACGGACTGCTTTGATGACTTCTGGTTCCTTGGGCTTCTGAAAGCTAGATGCAGCCTGAGGTGGATCATAACCTCTGACGCACTCCCTTCAGAAGTGACTGGTCTAAGAAGGGAGATCTCGGAGCGCCCGAAGCATCACCACGTCCATTGTGTGGAGATTCTCTTACGCCGTGAGCCTCCTGGCTTGCCCAACGATCAGCGCCGCCACCGTACTCTCGGCACTCTGATCCACGAGCTTTCCCATGCACTTCTCGACATACGGCTGCAAACCTCACATGTCGATGGCCGGCTTCATATATTACTATGAGATTGATGGTCATGGTACAGCTTGGGCAGACATCTTTCTCTGGGTCAGGGCTTCTGCACGGATTGTGTTTGACATTAACGTTGACTTCGACCATCACTACAAGTACAGCCTCAAACTTGAAGAGGGAAATTTAAAGCGGCTGATCCATGGCGATTCCGGCTAACCTACTTGAATTTTAAGTGTCAGTTACCAACCCGACACGTCGCTGACACCTGCCAATGCGGAGTTGGAAAAAGTATGGACAGTCCTCCGAAATCGCTGAATTTTCCGTAACTGATGAAACCTTGCCTAGGTCTGAGCCGAAGCTTCCGGTCGGCTAGCCCAGTGGTTGCCCCGTCGTGGAAGACCTCCCAACGCATTTGCAACTAAAAAAACAGAAAAAGAAAAGAACAATCCTGTCTAATCCGCTAGTATCGACATTTTTTTCTGATCTGACAGGCTGAGCTTTCGAGAGCTGGGGCATTGCAGTACCATAGCAGAACATTTTTCTTTTGAGGAAACCAGCGGCGGTTTACACGTTCTTCCTTCCTGTCTGTACTGCGCGCCGTTCGTTCTAGAAGGAGAAATTCGAGCCATTCATAGGTAGACAGATGTAATCTCGAGAAAGGTCAAGAACTCCATGTGTGCATCTTTGTCTTCTTTGGTAATTGAAATGCTGGATGGATATGAGATGCTTGCGGCGGATCTCTTGCCTGTATTGAAGAGAGAGGCGCTTTATGTCTGTCTGTTGAAGTAATGTATTCAGGGAATAATGAATCGATTACCGTAATTTAGAGCTCTTGGAGACTACGTCGTATATATGGTAGAGAATGAGGTGGACCGGGATACGTCGTGGGAGGGATGATATACGGGGGGGAGGCTGGATTCGACTAATTGGGTTCGAACGCTATCTCTACAGAATCCGATCTATTCAATACCGCCAACACAAAAAAAACCTAGACACCCCCAACCATGGATTCCAAATAGAAGAACGGGCCACCTTGAAGACACACCCACTTCGCCGAGTCTCACCCACGCATAGCCTTCATCCATCCCTATCTGCGCTGCGATACCGGCACACAAATCACACACTTCCGCCCCGCGGCGGCATCGTGCTCGCGTTCAAGCACCGCATGACCCGGAAGCCCTCGACCTCGTCCGGATGCAGCGGGAGGAAGAGCGTGCGGGGCTTGGGGTCCGGGATGCGGTCTTGGTAGAGGGCCCACATCACGCGGTCTTCGGGCGGGTCGCCGCCCTTGGCGTCGGATAGGTTGTAGAGGGCGTAGATGCGCCAGAACAGGGGGGGTGCAGGTGAGGCGGGATGGGTCGGGGACTGTTTTTATGTTGTCAGAGGGGGTGGTGTGGTTGGAGAGGGGGCCGGGGGGGGGGGGGTTTGAGACGTACCTTGGGTGAGTTTGGCGCTCCAGGCTGGCTCATTGTCGTTTCCCCGTTGCCAGTCGACGGCAATGTCGAGGCGGTTCGGGAGAGCGATTTCGGACTCGAAGGTTAGACTGAGATGGATTCTTGCATCGATTGATAGAAGCAGGCGTCCTAGCTGTTCTGGATGCGTCGCCCACGCTGGCGGTTCGTAGCCTCCCGAATAATATGGCCATGGATATATAGCTAAGTCGAGAGAAGTTAGATTGGGAAGAAGTGTTTTGAGCGGGATGTCGAGATGATTTAGGCTGTTGATGGTTCCTCCCCCACCATATCTTCCAACGCGCTCAACGTGCTCGAAGCGTATGCGTTTGATCGAGCCCGCCCATTCGGGCCATGTCTGAGGCGAAAAGAATGACAAAGCCTTCACGTCCTCTGCGAAGTCGAATACTAAGTTCGAATAAACGTAGTCGACCACCTCTCTGTGAAAGCGTCGATTCAATAACATGAGAGAGTGGAAATCGGGAGGCAACGGTTGTAAGCGTGGATTTCCGCGACTGCGAAAGACGCGTACAACGTTGGGAGTGGGTGCGATTGCGGGATCGATGTCGAAACGGCGAGAGACCTGCTTTCGACTCCTCTTCTCGCCCGTGCCCTCATGTATGGCATCTGAGATGATTTCGCTCCGGCGTCTCTCGCCATCCGGCGCTGCTACTATCATTGCTATTTGGATGTAAGCGCAATGAGATTCGGGCTTGGTACAGCAATTACCTTCGAGGTACGAATCCTCGATATCTGCCGACCAAGCTTTCAATTCACTGACACGTTTCCAACGTTCCTGCCTGAGACTTAGATATCCGGGATCTCCCAATAGATCGGCGTGTGATGATACAATGGAGGCAGAAAGCCATTGCCTTCTGATTTGTAGAACTGGTCTTGTCGGAAAGATGATGCTGTAAAGCTTCAGACGTAGCTCCGTAGGTAGATGACTGAGACGGTCGGTCGTGGTGGACGCCATTCAAGCTTGAAATTCTTGTACCTTTCACGAGCGTGCTGCTCGAAAATGAAAGAAAGCATGGAAGGCCGAGCGGGTACTTGATCATTATTTGCTATCCCTTGCATCGGACATACCGAGCCTCGTCGGGCACACATGTGAGACAACCCCCATATCTATGCAGCCAACATGCACGAGCTAGAAATAGCGTGCGTTTTTCCATGCAGGGACCGCGACCAAACCACCGACAATATTATATCCGGCCCTCTGGAAAAGTAACCTATCACCGTTGACCACATGAGCCTATGAATCTCTCTTGTGCGGGAACATAAAATCCTTCGTATGTCGCCAGTAGCCTCTGTCATATCGAAACAGCGACAAGCCATCAACTTGCCCTCGGGATCCTTGAAAATTCTTCTGCAGCTCCTCCAGTGTCCTTTGAGGAACCCCATCTTCCACTTTGTTCTGTATCGTGTAATGCGCCTTGAAGCTCTTATCCTGCTTGCTCAGGAACTTTTCCCATTTCTCCTTCAATCCATTGTAGATCCCCTTAGCCTGCGGGGCATTCGCATCGATGGCCACGCAGTGACCTAGAAGAAATGGCTTGCCCGTGGCAATTGGGAACGGCGTCTGCTTTTCGGCTGCAGCGCTGATATCAGACTCGATGGTGGCGAGCTGGGAGCCTGGTAGGGCGCGGAAGAGGGCAATGTGGGCCGAGAGCTTGTTAAGCTTTGGTGGAAAGTATTGGGTGCGGAGAGCAGTGACGCACTTATGATGTTCGGGATCCGTGTGCAGAGCAAGTATGTAGCTATCTTTCTCTTCTTGAGCGGTGTTGGCAGTGTGATCAGCTCGGCGAGTGTATTCGTCTGCAGTGTAGGGACCCAGGGGTGCTTGGTCGCTGTGAGATGTGGTCATCTTCTTATTTGGTTGAGAGACTATCTTGATGTGCTTGCTCCAAGTTGCCTTGCGAATGGCAAAGCGCATCACAGGGAAAGCAGATATATGATAAGACTACTCGTTGCTGCAGAGGTCGCCACTGGAAAATCTACAGACAGGACTTCTGCCAAGGCCTCGGATTTTGTGAAGTGCAAATTAAATAAGAATGCTTGGCAAAATTCATTGCGCCTCCTCTCCAGAGATCTGCGAAAAAAAGAGAGAAAAACTTGTAAAAAAACCGACTTTCTCTTATTTGGAAACTTAAACACTATTTATTAATAGATTTAATATATATAAAAGTTATTCTAAATAATTAATTCTAATGACTTTTTTTTTCGAATTTTCTTTAAATGAGTTTTTCTTTCTTTCTATAATTTTATATGTAGATTTTTGAAAAATAAAAAATATGGTAAAAAACATTCTGAGAAAAAACACTTGATAGAATAAATAATTCAAAATGCTTTTAATATGAATAGTATTAGTTAATAGTATATATCAAAAGTTGATTGATTGATTGATTGATTGTTTTATACGCCTATGCTAGCTACTTGATGTAAGCTAATGAGGGTAACA
>NKYR01000105.1:0-145101 GCA_003184365.1 Evernia prunastri
CAATTGTTAAAGGCAATTTGACTAGCCCTATGGAGTGCTGGACCGGAATCAAGCCATCCATAGATCATTTGCGTGTATGGGGTTGCAAGTGCTATTCTCCCGTCGACACAAAGTCATTGCCTAGTGGGAGTAGGACCGATAAGCTCGTCTACAGAGGCAGACCTGGCGTCTTCATGGGGTACGACGAGAATACCACAACCCAATATCAAATATGGGCTCCGGACCGTCAAGACATTATCAACCATCACAAAGTGACCTTTTCAGAGCATGAAACCTGGGGGAGCGAGCCTCTCAATTTGAAGGTAGCTACACTCAACGTACTACCCGAAAGACGGCCTGTTGGTAGACCTCGCAAGGCTGCAGCCGTCACTTCTGGACCCATGGTTGTTGGCCCAATTGTTGGCCCAACTGCTGAATCAACTCCTGTTGAGTCAACTCCGATCAATACTCAGAACTGGCAGGCACCCACCGTCGAGTCACAAGGCTCTCAAGAAGACCCCGAAGATCAATACGTTGACGATGCGGATGACACTACCGAAGTCAACGAAATGACCGCTGAATCAACTGTTCAGACACGAGCCAAGCTGGCAGCACTCACGCCGCCACCGAAGATGACAAAGCAGTTCCTGCACGTCGCTATACCGAAACGTAAGCGGGAGAATTCCACGGACGAAGAGGAACGTGATGAACATTGAGACAAGATTGCTCGGGCAATGCTTGCTCTATTCGCTCAAGACTTGGACACGGAGAGCGATGAATGGGCTTTAGCAGCTGTGTCGGACAAAGCCAATAAGCGATTCGTTGATCGCCTTGTGATACCAGTGCCGGAGAGCTATGAGGAGGCCGTCAATGACCCTATATGGGGGAAGCTATGGCTCGAGGCCATTCAGGCCGAACTCACTGCACTGATAGCCAATGGTACCTGGGACGTAGTCGTACCAAGCAACGCCAACATAATCACCAGCAAGTGGGTGTTCAAAGCCAAAATGCACATAGAC
Organism: Evernia prunastri; assembly: GCA_003184365.1. Classification (NCBI taxonomy): domain Eukaryota; kingdom Fungi; phylum Ascomycota; class Lecanoromycetes; order Lecanorales; family Parmeliaceae; genus Evernia; species Evernia prunastri. Next base: position 999 of record NKYR01000105.1, read on the forward strand.
GGCACATTGGAAAAGCTCAAGGCTAGACTTGTTGCCAGAGGCTTCTCGCAAATGTATGGCATTGACTTCTCAGATACGTTCGCCCCTACTGTGAAATTCGATACACTTCGTCTGTTTCTGGTCCTAGTTGCTTTGGGAATCTGGAATGCCATCAAGTCGACGTCAATAATGCCTTCACCGAGTCATTCCTCAATGAGGTAATCTACATGAACGCTCCGCCTGGAGTTGATTTGCCTCCCGGCCAATGCCTACTCATTCGTCGGAGTCTTTATGGCCTAAAGCAAGCAGCTCGGAATTGGCATAAGCGTTGCATCAAAGAGCTTGTTAAGCTAGGCTTCGAGCAATGCGCAGCCGATCCATGTATGCTGCGTCACAAGGAGAAGGGCATTATCCTACTTGTATACGTCGATGACATATGCGTTGCCGCTAAGACTCTCCAACAAGTGCAATGGTTCAAGGACGAATTCAGTAAGGTATTCAAGGTCAAGGACTTGGGGGAGATGAAGAGAATCCTTGGTATTAGAATCACTCGAGACCGCAAGAAGCGTACGCTTCGTATGGATCAGACTCACTACTTAAGCGAAATGCTGGACGAACTGCATATGAGCGCGGATAAACATCATCCTACAACGTTGCCCATGAATGGCTATGAAGCACTCCGTCCGTCAGGCCCCGAAGACAAACGTATTGACTCAAAGCGGTATCAGCACAAAATCGGGAAGCTTATGTATGCTGCCATGCATACTCGTCCAGACATCTGTTTCCCTCTTGGACGACTTAGTCAATATCTTAGTGATCCCGCTGAACATCATGGATCAGCCTTGAAGACATTACTTCGGTACATTCGGTCCACCATTGAGTACGGCATTACGTATGGGGGAGTTGAATTCAGTGGGAGCTTCCTGCCCTATCTACAGGCCTTTTCGGACTCAGACTACGCCGCAGACAAATTGAATAGGAAGTCGATTCTCGGATAGGTCTATATGTTCGCCGGAGGTCCGATTGCATGGATGAGTCGCAAGCAGAAGTCAGTAGCTACTTCCACCACTGAGGCCGAATATATGGCTCTTTCCATATGCGCCAAGGAAGGTTTATGGATGGCTCAGTTGCTCAGAGACCTAGGCTTCGAAAAATATCTCGGAACTGAGCTAGGTCAAGTGGCAATTGCAGAGAACGTCAAGCACGAGGTCAGCTCACTGTTAGCCACTCAGCTAAAAAAGCTGGCCCCGAGGGTGTCTGCGCTTGACAGCCCAGACACCCTATTTGGGTCCAAATCTAACACTCACCTATGCACGAGGTCAGTTCACCTATGCAGATCTTCGGCGACAATCAAGCGGCCAATCTCCTTGTCAAGGATGCTCACATAAGCGAGAGATCGAAGCACATCGATGTTGCCTATCACCACGTCAGAGACCTGTACAATAAGAACCTCATTCAACTGGATTACATACCCACGGAGGACATGGTTGCTGACGGCCTTACCAAGCCGTTGTTGGGGGACAAGTTCAAGGGCTTCGTGAAGCAGTTGGGGCTACAGAGACTGAAGGTNGTCCAGACATCTGTTTCCCTCTTGGACGACTTAGTCAATATCTTAGTGATCCCGCTGAACATCATGGATCAGCCTTGAAGACATTACTTCGGTACATTCGGTCCACCATTGAGTACGGCATTACGTATGGGGGAGTTGAATTCAGTGGGAGCTTCCTGCCCTATCTACAGGCCTTTTCGGACTCAGACTACGCCGCAGACAAATTGAATAGGAAGTCGATTCTCGGATACGTCTATATGTTCGCCGGAGGTCCGATTGCATGGATGAGTCGCAAGCAGAAGTCAGTAGCTACTTCCACCACTGAGGCCGAATATATGGCTCTTTCCACATGCGCCAAGGAAGGTTTATGGATGGCTCAGTTGCTCAGAGACCTAGGCTTCGAAAAATATCTCGGAACTGAGCTAGGTCAAGTGGCAATTGCAGAGAACGTCAAGCACGAGGTCAGCTCACCTATGCACGAGGTCAGTTCACCTATGCAGATCTTCGGCGACAATCAAGCGGCCAATCTCCTTGTCAAGGATGCTCACATAAGCGAGAGATCGAAGCACATCGATGTTGCCTATCACCACGTCAGAGACCTGTACAATAAGAACCTCATTCAACTGGATTACATACCCACGGAGGACATGGTTGCTGACGGCCTTACCAAGCCGTTGTTGGGGGACAAGTTCAAGGGCTTCGTGAAGCAGTTGGGGCTACAGAGACTGAAGGTAAGTGGGAGCTGACTAGTCAATGGTAGACAATAGAAGAAGGACAAAGGTGTAGTGGGCCTCGTCGCCACCGAGTGGGAGTATTGAAATATGCGGTAGAACAGAGGCCCGGACGCTGATTGGTTGGCCAACCGAGGCTTGGCAGAGGCCACCTACCTAATGCCTCCATGTTGGCCCACATACTTGTAAGGGCCATGAGGTCTCTAGGCATGAGGCGGCCTGTCAGAAGTCCAGGAATCCAACATACATCTAGGCCAGATCCGGGAGACTATCCCTCTGGTGCAGCTGTGCGGCTATAGCAGTCGCATAGTAAGTTTGCTTGGCATGGGGGTGCACTCTCCCCTGCTAAATATGCTGCCTCTGAGGATTCCCACTTGGGTTCCTCAGGATTCAGTCTATCTAGTAACCAATGTACGAGTTGCTCAGTCACGCATGCCTAGACCCCGTTACAATACTTACTTCTGTACGTTACCTACTATCAATGCTATTGACAGTAACATCGTTCCTGTTTCAACAATTTAGTAGATTTCTTTAATATTTTAAAAATAATAAGACTTGAAGAGAGTAGAAATAGCTTATTTTAATGTTAAAAAGTATAAAAAGAATGAAATTATTAGTACTTACTCCGCTGGTCTCTCGAAATCGATTTTTGAGACTGAAAAGCTCTCCGGATCGTTCTAAAATTCCTCGGGCGTAGACTACCTCTGCGGTATACGAATTGTGGGTCGCCTGAAGATCAATGGTGTTATCGGTATAGTCGTCATCATTTTTGGGATCTGAATGTGTCTCTTCGTCGAGTTGAAATCAATGATTTTTGCTAAGATATCGACGAGAGATTCCAATTGCAATATGACGATATTGACTTTGATTAATGGCGATCCCTAGCCCTAATAGAGTCTCTCGACGAAAAATTATTCGAAATTGATCAGAGGTAATGGTTTTGGATCGTCGAGATCTTCCGGAGTATTTTTCGAAGAGATACTCTGATGACTCTCTCTGAAGAACACTCCAACCTGTCAGAACCGTGCCCAGAGTCAAGTCTAATGGGGGTAAATTGAATAAGACAACTAGATAAAGAGCGAATATGTACACAGGAGAAGAGCGCTTAAATACTAGGAAGAATTCCCGCTAGCCTATGTGATAATGAGAATGTGTCAATGACCAATAAATACTCTATGTGCCTGACACATAGCCATAAACACTCCCTTTGTACCTGACAGCTAGGGTACGTCCGTAACACAACCGAGAACATTTTGAAATGGAAGTATTAGCCATTGATAATAAACTAATAACTCACCAATTTCACGAGGTAGATATCGATGAATGATTTTGGTGGATCCCGAAATAGCTAGGCCTTTGTGATAGTATGTGACGAAACATATTAAGCCGTCTTCGAAGAATACATTTCGGGTACCAGAATTTGAAGAATTGGAGAGTCGAATACTTATTAGTTCAGAGAAACGCGGTGGTGCACCGCCGGTGATCTCCGCAAGAACAGTGAGTTTTTCGAGAAATTTATAAATAATCCCCAGATATTTATCGAGTTGTTTGACATTCTACTGACCATCGGACTTTCGAAATCGATTTTTGAGTATATCGTTGATCATAATTCGGTCATTCAACCACCGAGTCCAATCGGCTACCTGCATACTCGTTTGAATGTTATTTAGAAAATTAACACCTAGCGAAGAATCCAACGGATTGTCGTATATTGAAGACCATAGAATTTCGGGAATTTTTTGATTCGAATGAGTCGATATATTGTCGAATAAGAGCTCCTCGAATAGTATAGCTCGGGTAGAGGCTATAAGACCATAAACGAATCCTCGAAAATCCGAAACGGAGAACGAAATGTTTCCATAGGATATCGTCTCATTGTTCCAATCAATTTGACCAGTCGTAGTCGTATTTCGAGCAATATTCATACCATAGGCCCGTAGCCCTAATAGCCAATCGATAGGAGTGTGGGTATCTCGTATCATAAATTCGTTGACCATAGATTTAACTCGATCAAGTGGTCTATCGATCGAATTTGACTTCGAGGTATTCGAGACATGTGAATCGTCTAAATCGATATCGATTTCTTCGTAGGGCGTAGTCGTTCCTTCATAGCAAAATCGGAGAACGAAAAATCGACTAACTTTCAAAATAGCAGACAATATCGACGGATAGCTCTCAGGTCCATGAAAACCAGTTTGTTTGACACCCGAAACGGCTAGTACAATGACTAGTGGACAATTGATTTCATCGGTCTCGATTGGCTCGTTGATCAAAGATAGACAGAAATCTAGAAGAGATTTTAGAATCTTATCCAGTGAAAATATTTTCGTTGATTGTCGATTGGATATTCGAGTATTCTGAGGATCATTTAGATCAATTTCATCGTCCGAAAGATCTATATCGTCAGGGGAAGATTGGTGGGTCTTGGTGTTAGAGGAGAGATTTTGTAGAATAGTCGTTTTCTGTAAGGGCCATGAGGTCTCTAGGCATGAGGCGGCCTTTAGAAGTCCAGGAATCCAACATACATCTAGGCCAGATCCGGGAGACTATCCCTCTGTTGCAGTTGTGCGGCTATAGCAGTCGCATAGTAAGTTTGCTTAGCATGGGGGTGCACTCTCCCCTGCTAAATATGCTGCCTCTGAGGATTCCCACTTGGGTTTCTCAGGATTCAGTCTATCTAGTAACAAATGNCATCTAGGCCAGATCCGGGAGACTATCCCTCTGGTGCAGCTGTGCGGCTATAGCAGTCGCATAGTAAGTTTGCTTAGCATGGGGGTGCACTCTCCCCTGCTAAATATGCTGCCTCTGAGGATTCCCACTTGGGTTCCTCAGGATTCAGTCTATCTAGTAACCAATATACGAGTTGCTCAGTCACGCATGCCTAGACCCCGTTACATTTTCTTTTCAAAGTCTTCCCAAGTGGAAAATCCTTCGAGGTAGGTGATAAGTCGGTTATATGTCTTCTTCTGAGTCGTATTGAAGATATATTGAGGTCGTAGGTCGATATCGTTCTGCGTACGAACGAAAAAAGCGAGGATTTGTCTCCAGGGACGACTGTATTCTCGAATTCGACGGGGATCTTAATACGCTCGAAAGGGTCTAGCTCGGGACTGATTTTTTTCGGTTCGAACAATCTCAAAACGTCCGAAAATTCCTACGATCTGAAGGATTTGTTGACTAGCTGTCATAGTTCTAGCTTAGCCCAGTAAGCCCCGGAGCTTGAAAGCCTCCGAGGCTTGCCCTAATTGGGAAATGAGATCTTGGCGCGAAGAAGACTTCATAGGTTTCCCTTCCTACTTCGTGATTCTTCTTCTTCTTCGCGCAATATGTACTTAATCACCTTACATATATAGTTAGTATATATGCCTATTTCTCACCTGTGTCACTATATTGCGCCGGCACATATATACCTCGGTACTACCTATGATTCCGTCTTCGAGTGCAGCAACTCCTGCTGAGCCCCCTGGGTACCGAGACGCCCTCGTCAATCAAGATGTTTTCATGCGAGCAATTGAAAGCGACCCCGACCACTGGCTTCCTTACCTACGGAACCAGTCCCAACAATACCAGAATCTCGTATACGAAGCCAGTTCGTTCGAAGATCTGAACTCACAGCTCCAGCAATCCCAAGCCACGGTCCAGGAGCTGAACCGTCAAATCGAAGCAGCTAACACTGCTCGAGACCAAGCCTGCAACGCCTTACGACAGGCCCAAGCCCAGAGCCCAAGTCAACTCACCCCAGTGACATCCGCGCCGTCACCCCAGCTTCCCTCACCTGCTCCTAACCCAGCTCCCCGTCTATCCGCCTGTTGGAATGCTGAAACCTACCTTCCCCGCAATGTACGCTACCGCCACATTGGGCTAGCGCGAGAAATCTCTGCACCGTACATAGGCTGTAGAGCACCTACCATAGTACATTATCAACTACATACTTCTTACACTATGTGCATACATTCCCATATGACAAAGCCGCCAAGCACCCTGATCCCGATAAATACGACGGGACCGGTGGTCAAGTAAGACTACAAACCTTCGTCAACCAATGCAAGCTGAAGCTTGCTGTCAATGGAGATCATTTTGAAAGAGGAGGAACTCGCTCTCCGGAGCAAAACAAATTGGCGTCTATAGCCTCACGTCTGGAAGGCAAGGCTNGGATTCAAATCTACTGGTATGTCTCTCTAGTGGGCTAGTCAGCCTGTTTTTCCTTGGCTTCCTCTTGGATTTCCACCGCTCCATGCGAGGCTTAATGATATCATGATAGGAAGGGCTTGTTACAATCCTTAGCACCGCCTCAGAGGTTAGCTTCTCTAGCTGCTGTTTGACCGGTAGGATATGTGCCTCTATGTCTAGGGCTGGTGTTGATGTGGCCTTGAATGCCCCTGTGATTCTTCTGGCCGCAAGCGATTGGATTCTTTGCAATGNCCTCGACGGACTGTGTGGCATTAAGGTGGAGGGACGGGCCTAAGCCGTCTCTCTGCTTTCTGCTGAGGTGGATCAGCTGATATTTCTTGGGATCGAACTCCGAGCCGTGGCGTTTGGCCCATGGTAAGCAGACTTCGTCATTCTAGCTTAGCCCAGTAAGCCCCAGAGCTTGAAAGCCTCCGAGGCTTGCCCTAATTGGGAAATGAGATCTTGGCGCGAAGAAGACTTCATAGGTTTCCCTTCCTACTTCGTGATTCTTCTTCTTCTTCGCGCAATATGTACTTAATCACCTTACATATATAGTTAGTATATATGCCTATTTCTCACCTGTGTCACTATATTGCGCCGGCACATATATACCTCGGTACTACCTATGATTCCGTCTTCGAGTGCAGCAACTCCTGCTGAGCCCCCTGGGTACCGAGACGCCCTCGTCAATCAAGATGTTTTCATGCGAGCAATTGAAAGCGACCCCGACCACTGGCTTCCTTACCTACGGAACCAGTCCCAACAATACCAGAATCTCGTATACGAAGCCAGTTCGTTCGAAGATCTGAACTCACAGCTCCAGCAATCCCAAGCCACGGTCCAGGAGCTGAACCGTCAAATCGAAGCAGCTAACACTGCTCGAGACCAAGCCTGCAACGCCTTACGACAGGCCCAAGCCCAGAGCCCAAGTCAACTCACCCCAGTGACATCCGCGCCGTCACCCCAGCTTCCCTCACCTGCTCCTAACCCAGCTCCCCGTCTATCCGCCAAGCACCCTGATCCCGATAAATACGACGGGACCGGTGGTCAAGTAAGACTACAAACCTTCGTCAACCAATGCAAGCTGAAGCTTGCTGTCAATGGAGATCATTTTGAAAGAGGAGGAACTCGCTCTCCGGAGCAAAACAAATTGGCGTCTATAGCCTCACGTCTGGAAGGCAAGGCTGCCTCCAGGATCGACCCTCTTATCAAGGAGGATGGGTTGATTGAAATAGAAAGTGTCCCCGCTATGTTCAAGACCTTGCAAGTGGAGTTTGGTAACGTCTTTACCAAACGCGCTGCATTTAGCGACCTGCTCCAGCTGCAGCATCAAGACGGAGAAGATTTCGAAGCCTTCTTCTCCGAATTCCAGACCTTAGCGGCACACGCCGGTGTCGTCGAATCAGGCTTGCGCTCAATGCTTGAGAACAAGCTTAATGGGAAGCTTACTCGGCTCCTTTCTTACCAAGCTTCTATACCGGAAGAGTATGAAGAATTTGTGAGAGTTGCTCAAGTTCTTGCCTACCAAGACAAGCAGGCCCAGAAGGCCAACAAACAGTCAATCAAGCCCGGATCGACTTCATCCGGATCTCGCGCTGCTACCCAGTCAGTAGCCCCCCGAACCACCGTCAGTATCACGACCCCTGCCCCCAGCACAGCTACCGGCACTTACGCTGGCCCTATGGACCTTTCGGCGGGAAGCCGAAAGCTCACCGACGCCGAGAGGAAACGCCGCCACGACCTAGGCCTCTGCCACTACTGTGGGAAAGAGGGTCACATCGCTAGGTCTTGCCCGGAGAGGCGCATTCGTATTCATGAAGTAGACGTGGCTGCTGGAGAGCAGGAAAACGTCTAGTCCTTGGGGGCATTCGCTAGCCCGAAAGGCATGACAAGGTACTCGTACAGCCCGTATCTGGTACGGAATGCAGTTTTCCACTCTTCGCCTTTGGCTATACGTAGCCTGTTAAACGCAGCAATAATATCAATCTTGGTGTAAACTTGGGCATGACATAGGCGATCAAGGGTCTCCTTAATCAATGGCAAAGGATAGCGGTTCTTAACCGTAATGGCATTCAGCCCTCGGTAATCAACACAGAAACGTAAGCCTCCTCCAGGCTTACGTACAAACAAAACAGGGGCCGCTGCTGGCGACGAACTGGCTCTAATAAAGCCCTTGGACAGGTTCTCATCGAGATACTTTCTGAGCACTTTAAGCTCATCTTGGGACATGCCATATAAATGGCCAAACGGGGGTACTTGGTTATCAATGATAGGTATCGTATGATCGTACGGCCTATGTTCAGGGAGCTTGTCTGAATCCATCTTGGAAAAGACGTCTAGGTAATCGTGGTATTCTTGGGGGAGCTTGGTAGCGGGGTCGATGATTTTCTTGGGAGCGAGAGCTTTCTCGATATCTTGGATCGTGACACTATAGACTTGGTAGGCTTGATTCTTTTTGCTTCGCCGCAGCAAGGTGTTGAACGGAGCTGGTCCGACTTGGCTGATATTCAGGGGCGTGGTATTGGCAGACTCGGTCTCATCATCTGATACTAGATAACGCGTAGATTCGTCAGGTGGATCTTGGTCTAGAGTTCGCTTTACGAATGCATTCGTATCGCGAAGCAGGGTCTGGGCAGAGGGCTGGCGTCCTGACATGGTTCTCGGTACCACTCGGGGCGGGGTCGTGGCTAAGGCAGGGGCTATGACAGGATCCTGGCATGGTTCTAGGACATGGCTGGGTGACGTTATTCCAAACGTCTCTTCGGGATCTTTGTCGGGAATCTTCCCGACGACATGGCTGGGACTAGGTGACGTGGGTACGGCTCCTTCTGGGGCCGTATTGCGAGGGCTGGGATGCGCGCCTGCAGGCCTTACCGGCACTGTGCTACGCTGACTTGGTTTCTCAGACGTGGATGCAGACCCTCCAGGTACTGCAAGACTAGGTGACTTGGGTACGGTTCCTTCCAGGACCGTATTTCGGGGACTTGATAACTTAGAATCTATGTTAGACTTGGTGACTTGGAGAGCATAACTTGGAATCGAATACGACGATAGCCCATCCGGGATATCTCGTAGACCATGGATAGTACTAGGGACTCGGTTTGTGAGACAGCAACGACCGCAAAATTCAGACATAAAGCGAAGAGTATTCGCCGAAAAATCGACAACTGGGTTGTGATGTCGGAGCCATGGGATTCCTAGGATGATTGGGTAGTGACCCAACTTAGTAACAAACAGGTCTAGGATTTCAGCGTGATTATCAACGATACAGGTGAGTCGTACCATGTGGGTAACGGCTCCAGACGAGGTGATTTCACCGTCCACTACAGTGACAGTGCGAGGCTGAGTCAATGGGATAAGGGCCAGGTCATGGGACTGCGCATAGGACCTATCAATGAATGCTGCGCCAGTAGCTCCGCTGTCCACCATGGCGTAGGAATTAATTCGTCTACCAAGGACAGCTAGCGTACATGGCAATACAAAATGTTCATCGAATTCAACAGGCTGGGTCGAAAGGGAATAAGCAGAGATCCTGAGGTCCGGATAAAGTCCTTGAGGGCGACTATCCCCAAGGACTAGACGTTTTCCTGCTCTCCAGCAGCCACGTCTACTTCATGAATACGAATGCGCCTCTCCGGGCAAGACCTAGCGATGTGACCCTCTTTCCCACAGTAGTGGCAGAGGCCTAGGTCGTGGCGGCGTTTCCTCTCGGCGTCGGTGAGCTTTCGGCTTCCCGCCGAAAGGTCCATAGGGCCAGCGTGAGTGCCGGTAGCTGTGCTGGGGGCAGGGGTCGTGATACTGACGGTGGTTCGGGGGGCTACTGACTGGGTAGCAGCGCGAGATCCGGATGAAGTCGATCCGGGCTTGATTGACTGTTTGTTGGCCCTCTGGGCCTGCTTGTCTTGGTAGGCAAGAACTTGAGCAACTCTCACAAATTCTTCATACTCTTCCGGTATAGAAGCTTGGTAAGAAAGGAGCCGAGTAAGCTTCCCANTATGACAGGATCCTGGCATGGTTCTAGGACATGGCTGGGTGACGTTATTCCAAACGTCTCTTTGGGATCTTTGTCGGGAATCTTCCCGACGACATGGCTGGGACTAGGTGACGTGGGTACGGCTCCTTCTGGGGCCGTATTGCGAGGGCTGGGATGCGCGCCTGCAGGCCTTACCGGCACTGTGCTACGCTGACTTGGTTTCTGAGACGTGGATGCAGACCCTCCAGGTACTGCAAGACTAGGTGACTTGGGTACGGTTCCTTCCAGGACCGTATTTCGGGGACTTGATAACTTAGAGTCTAAGTTAGACTTGGTGACTTGGAGAGCATAACTTGGAATCGAATACGACGATAGCCCATCCGGGATATCTCGTAGACCATGGATAGTACTAGGGACTCGGTTTGTGAGACAGCAACGACCGCAAAATTCAGACATAAAGCGAAGAGTATTCGCCGAAAAATCGACAACTGGGTTGTGATGTCGGAGCCATGGGATTCCTAGGATGATTGGGTAGTGACCCAACTTAGTAACAAACAGGTCTAGGATTTCAACGTGATTATCAACGATACAGGTGAGTCGTACCATGTGGGTAACGGCTCCAGACGAGGTGATTTCACCGTCCACTACAGTGACAGTGCGAGGCTGAGTCAATGGGATAAGGGCCAGGTCATGGGACTGCGCATAGGACCTATCAATGAATGCTGCGCCAGTAGCTCCGCTGTCCACCATGGCGTAGGAATTAATTCGTCTACCAAGGACAGCTAGCGTACATGGCAATACAAAATGTTCATCGAATTCAACAGGCTGGGTCGAAAGGGAATAAGCAGAGATCCTGAGGTCCGGATAAAGTCCTTGAGGGCGACTATCCCCAAGGACTAGACGTTTTCCNAGAAGGCTTCGAAATCTTCTCCGTCTTGATGCTGCAGCTGGAGCAGGTCGCTAAATGCAGCGCGTTTGGTAAAGACGTTACCAAACGCCACTTGCAAGGTCTTGAACATAGCGGGGACACTTTCTATTTCAATCAACCCATCCTCCTTGATAAGAGGGTCGATCCTGGAGGCAGCCTTGCCTTCCAGACGTGAGGCTATATACGCCAATTTGTTTTGCTCCGGAGAGCGAGTTCCTCCTCTTTCAAAATGATCTCCATTGACAGCAAGCTTCAGCTTGCATTGGTTGACGAAGGTTTGTAGTCTTACTTGACCACCGGTCCCGTCGTATTTATCGGGATCAGGGTGCTTGGCGGATAGACGGAGAGCTGGGTTAGGAGCAGGTGAGGGAAGCTGGGGTGACGGCGCGGATGTCACTGGGGTGAGTTGACTTGGGCTCTGGGCTTGGGCCTGTCGTAAGGCGTTGCAGGCTTGGTCTCGAGCAGTGTTAGCTGCTTCGATTTGACGGTTCAGCTCCTGGACCGTGGCTTGGGATTGCTGGAGCTGTGAGTTCAGATCTTCGAACGAACTGGCTTCGTATACGAGATTCTGGTATTGTTGGGACTGGTTCCGTAGGTAAGGAAGCCAGTGGTCGGGGTCGCTTTCAATTGCTCGCATGAAAACATCTTGATTGACGAGGGCGTCTCGGTACCCAGGGGGCTCAGCAGGAGTTGCTGCACTCGAAGACGGAATCATAGGTAGTACCGAGGTATATATGTGCCGGCGCAATATAGTGACACAGGTGAGAAATAGGCATATATACTAACTATATATGTAAGGTGATTAAGTACATATTGCGCGAAGAAGAAGATGAATCACGAAGTAGGAAGGGAAACCTATGAAGTCTTCTTCGCGCCAAGATCTCATTTCCCAATTAGGGCAAGCCTCGGAGGCTTTCAAGCTCCGGGGCTTACTGGGCTAAGCTAGAACTATGACANGCAAGCTTCAGCTTGCATTGGTTGACGAAGGTTTGTAGTCTTACTTGACCACCGGTCCCGTCGTATTTATCGGGATCAGGGTGCTTGGCGGATAGACGGAGAGCTGGGTTAGGAGCAGGTGAGGGAAGCTGGGGTGACGGCGCGGATGTCACTGGGGTGAGTTGACTTGGGCTCTGGGCTTGGGCCTGTCGTAAGGCGTTGCAGGCTTGGTCTCGAGCAGTGTTAGCTGCTTCGATTTGACGGTTCAGCTCCTGGACCGTGGCTTGGGATTGCTGGAGCTGTGAGTTCAGATCTTCGAACGAACTGGCTTCATATACGAGATTCTGGTATTGTTGGGACTGGTTCCGTAGGTAAGGAAGCCAGTGGTCGGGGTCGCTTTCAATTGCTCGCATGAAAACATCTTGATTGACGAGGGCGTCTCGGTACCCAGGGGGCTCAGCAGGAGTTGCTGCACTCGAAGACGGAATCATAGGTAGTACCGAGGTATATATGTGCCGGCGCAATATAGTGACACAGGTGAGAAATAGGCATATATACTAACTATATATGTAAGGTGATTAAGTACATATTGCGCGAAGAAGAAGAAGAATCACGAAGTAGGAAGGGAAACCTATGAAGTCTTCTTCGCGCCAAGATCTCATTTCCCAATTAGGGCAAGCCTCGGAGGCTTTCAAGCTCCGGGGCTTACTGGGCTAAGCTAGAACTATGACAAGAAGATCCGCAAATTTTTTGATTTTTTTTGAGGATACCCGAAGAATCTCCCCGAAGAGTCCCTCGAAGAGTTTCTCGAAGAGTTTCTCGAAGAGTTCCTCAAAGAGCCCCTTCGAACAGCGTCTCGGAGAATATCTCTCGAAGAATACTTCTAGAATAATATATAATTCGTATCATATTGTGAGGTAGTAAGTCACACTTTACCCCGGAAGTACCCGAATAGCGCACTCCTCGGGGTAGGATGTGACTTACTACCTCACAAGGTGATATAGAAGAAAAAAGCTTGACATAGAAAAACAAGAGGAGAAGAAAAAAAAAAATTGGTCGGTTTTTGATGGAGCTCTTGGTTTTGTCGGAGTGTCAATCATCGTCCGCCGTACTGTACTAAGATTTCGGATCCTGAGATTCGTCGGATGCGGGAAGTCAACAGAGCCTCCACACCAACCGACGATACAATCCATCGCCTAGCCTCTTTGCTATGTCAATTACGGACCCTTACTTCTACATTTATAGCAACCACATGGTGACATCAGTCGAAAACGCCATAACCTAAAACGGTCACAGCGATTTCTGGACTCGAGACACGACAAAGGTCAAAGGCAAGAGAATCACGCTTGGATTTGATATCACCAATGAAATTCGCAGCGTAGCCTTGCTGAATGATACTACACATCAACGCTGTATGGCGCGACCTCGAACGCATTGAAATTATGTTTGCTCAAGGCTGCTGCACCCGTTGCAGCGTTACACTCAGCCAGCTTCATACATTCGTAATGGGAGTTCGAGGGATGGTCGAAATGGCTGAGGGTATCTCCAACGGTGAAATATTGATAGACAGAGGAAGGCAGATGGGATCAAATAGATGCGCCAACTCCGGATTTCATCAAGTGAGGGTCTAGACTTCAAGTCTTCGACACACTGCAAATTGTCCAGGAACGTTTACGAACCCAATGTATCATGCGGCGTCGCACGGTGCGTGTTTTTAATTGGGATTGGCGAAGGTGTCCATGTTGTGTATCAGGTACTGCGCCGCACCCTATTCAACCCGCAGAGTATCATCTTGCACATCGCTAATAATTTTGTTTCCGAGAGCGAAACCCGCGACGCGAGAGAAAATAGGATGATTGTTGACCTCTTTCAATCATCCTAATGACCAGTGTTATCTAAAACAAAAAATCTTTTCTGTTGATTCCGCGCCTTGAATTGTGGAGAGATGTCCGCAAAAAAAAAAAAAAGATCGTCTAGGTACTACGGTGCATCGTTTCATTTTTCAGCATCAAAGTCCATCCCACAAAGTCCATCCCACAAAGTCCATCCCACAAGCCGTGAAACAGAGCGTTACTTGTCCAAAACCCAATCACGTAATATAGCTTCTACATTTCCACTCAGTAACGAACTAGTAACCCAGTCCACCATATGCAAGGGTTTCTGGGTCAACTGGTCCTAAGAACTTCTTTGAGGGACAAATCTGGCGACCATGACCACCGGTGGAGCAATTTAAGCTGCGTTTCTAGCCTTGTCTGTACAGTTCACAGACACTTATCTCTGGAGAATATCTGGTTTCTTGATTCACCAGACTCAAGTCAGCAAAAGGCCTCGAGAGGCACTTTATCACCAGTAGCAGGCTATTCTTCGCAATCTTTCTCCGGCAGATGCTGCTACGGCCTGTGTCCAAACTTGCTGGACGCGATGGTCGAAGAATAGAAATCCAGCGACGCGCTCGCTCTTGTTGACTCCCGTTGCTGTAGCATCTTCGACAACCTTCCAACTAGCGGCTATGTTATCCACGATAGCTTCTACTTCTCAAGGAGATGCATTGCTCGTTTCCATAGTGTAGCCAACTGAATTATGGCTCCACTACTTCCACCGCGGTACTCAATGTTCTGAATGCCTATACGATAAAGTCTCTCCCGGACAGTGCTAGCTATGCACGCTCTTGCTATACCTCCGGAGGAACGGGCCGGAGTTGGCAGGACTGCTCTACCTTTCCCGTCTCGAAATTGCCCATAGTACAGAGCAATACCTCATGTCCATTCGAAGCGGGTATTTTCACGGCGCAATCGATTGAGCTAGACACAGGGCTATTGAACTCTGAATTCTCGTTTGGTTTCAACGCCCCTCCCAAAATAGAGTCGAAAGGCTCCGAGAGAGCAAGCATGACAGATTTTACCACCGCACTGATGCCTAAAGCCGTCCGTCTGCACACAACCACAGAGGCAAAACTAAGACCTAGAGCAAGCGATCAAAGTCGGCCTTGTCCTTAATTACAACATACCTGACAGCTCTCTGCACCTTGTGGAACTACATGCAATTCCATAACTCATTCTATGCCTTAGATTTTGTACGTGATCAGAGGACGAATGACATAGAGAATGATAGTCGAGAGGCAGAATTACATTCTACCGTGGGGCCGCGTCCTCCTGAGTATGGTTTAGGAAGATGGTGGGGAAGGCTGAGAAGATTTCTAGGAGAAGCAGCACGGTCGGTATAAAAAGTCACTCTCCTTCGGGTCTCATCCAGCCGGAGATAAAATCAATTACGGATTCTTGTATACAATTCTATCAACTTATTTGGATTGTCTTCACATAGCATCTATCGTAATTAAGGATATACTCTACTTCATTTGATAATGATTTGGGATTTGAATCAAAGTTTTCGGACATTTCAGGGCCATAGTCCTAAAATAAAACATTTGGTCATTAAACTTTTCCTAAACGGCTTCTTTGTACCTATTATAAATTGTGGTTTTCCATCTTCAGTTCTTATGGTAGAGATCATTCGATAGAAGGATTCGGATTGTTTCTGATCTTTTGCCCGCTCTGGAATGTGTAAAAGAGAAAAAAACAGAACTCCAAAGAAGAGAGATCTTCATGATTTGGTACTTCGATTATAGCCTACTACCTTGACCTGTTGAATTTGTGGAGGATGGAGACTTTTGACACCGACTGTGCTGCAACAACCAGCGTTGGTGGGGACATTGGTAACGTAGCCTTTCTATTAAACACTCGGTCGGCCAGCTAGGAGATGCAGATGGCGTATGTCACGAAGTGACCTCGGAAGAATAATTTTGCCCGAGGGTCTCGCAGGCCGCTAGGCGGAAAGACCGATTTTCATGCTGGCAGGCATGATCCTATTCTACTGCTTAAGGCCCCGCAAGGCTCAGAGCCTTGAGAGGAATTCTAGATACTTCGGTGAGAAGAGTATCATTAGCAGCTGCAGAATATCGCAAATCACTGCCTCAGGACCAGCTCTATAATGCTCTCCGCCTCCTGCACATCTGTCCAGATCTGATCAATCTTCAGACCCGCCGAGTCTATCACATGACGCCACTGTCTCTCCGAGCGCTCGGTCGCGGCCAAAGCACCCATCATAGTAATATCAACCTGGGCGGCGATGATGCCACATTTCTCGTCTGGGAGTACAAGCTCGTTGAGGATAATCTTGGAGTAGCCTGGCGTCATTGCTGACGCGAGATGCGAAAGAATGATCTGGCACTTGTCATCAGGCCAGTCGTGGAGGACGTTGCGGAGATAATAAGCACGTGCGCCTAGAAGATAGATTAGCAAATGAAATGTCCAATTTCGTGACTCCAGCTCGGACCTTTGATTGGTTGCGCAGTGAAGAAGTCATGTGTAACAGCTTCCATTCCTGGCACTGGTATCGCTTGCTCTATCGTGTCCGGTAGGTCCTGAAGTAGAAGCCTCCCAGGCAGAGCTGGATATCTTTTCTTGATAGCTTCGACCTCGTGTCCGCGCGCGCCACCTACATCTACCAGCAAGACCGCACCATCACCTCCTTTGAAGCCTTTGGTAACTCGCTCCTCGAATGGAAAGAAATCGAGCCAGTAGGCACGGCCTTCACGCTGACCTGTCATCCAGAGATTGAAATTGCTAAGATACTCTGAGTGTTTCGGGAACCATTCAAACAGATTGTCCTGGGTGTGAAAGGCCTCTTGAAAAGCACAATTCTTCGGATCAATCGGATTCTGATATCCAGTCTTGGCGAGGAATGAAGGGAGGGCCATGGTGTTAAATCCTACGAGGTCAAAGGTATGATTAACGCCTGCTTCGAATTGGGGGACGATCAAGCTTTTTGTGACTTTGTTAGGGATGTAGCTATCGATGCCGGCTTCGCCAATGACGTTGATGGCGACAAGGTATCGGAGGAGGCGGAGGAGTAGTACATGATCAGCGCCGGTCTTTCGCGCCAGTTCAATGCCGGTGACCGGCACACGGCTTTCCACCAAGATGTGGAAGACTCGTAGTGTATTGGCGATACGGACGACGGCGGTTCGCATTGGCTGTTTCCATCGATTTTTGGTCAGTCATTGGGTATCATCACAGGTAGACACGGAAAGGGTTTTCAGGCAGGTGGAAGAGAATTGAGCTTACGTAGTATGCTACTCGTTGGACTGTCTCTCCGGGTGTCTCGAGCGCATAGCTTAACCTCTCTGCAGTTTCCTTCAGGTGTCTGCGAGTGGTCGGTCCTGCGGGATCACTTGCTGACAAAGCTTCCTTCAACTCATGAACCAGAGCTGTGACTTCAGACTTCTGGGTTGAGCTGTCTTTGGTGGGCTCCATATTGTATGTCAAGGTGCAAGTATAGTGTTACGAGAGCTGAGGTGGCTACAGGAGTAGTGTGCTGAGTTGTTGAGAAATGAAGATTGGGAAGCGAGAAAAGGTGAGGTCGCGCTCGTAATATTAGTTTGTCCCCCTTCACAGCCTTGGGCGGAGAAAAGAATAAGGCATCCACCAAACAAACTACTTGTTCTCCTCCTTGGTGTAATCAATGTATTCATCTAATAGGTCATTGTTCAATGGAATCAAATGCTACTCCTAAACCGGTAAGAAAATCGCGGGTGAAGAAGGGCAATAAGGGTTCGTTGCACACCCACACGGCCGGAATTCATGAATAAGCAAAGCATAAGCCATGGTGACGCGGTCTGACAAAGAATTATCTTCTTCATTTAACTATAATATCATAAGCTAAGTCTGCAGTCAGCAGTCAGCACACCCCCAAAACAATTGATCCTTGAAACGAAGTGACCACGAGGACTGCTCTTATGTTGTAATCTACCAAGTCCAGGTTGGGAATGAAGAAGGGAATGAGCCTCAATTATGTTTACCCTGCATTATGAGAGTTACTTGACCAATGATTATCGATGGTAAAGTACTGGTCGCATCACGGCCTAAGGACTGCAATATATCCCTAAGGTATTTCTTGCATGCTAACCGAGGCCAGATGCTCGGCGTCCGGTGGAGAAAGGGTCACCCGATGTCATCATTGCGCGGATGAAATAGCCTCTTACTTGACATATGCAGCCGCGGCAGAGTAACTGCATAATGATTACAGCAAAATCTTCCTATTGGTAGATGCGCATGGAGTAAGCCGGAGCAAAAAGAATTCCCCGCTTACTTCCGGTCAGAGACCGACCGTCTTCCCCTTGAGGCTCTTTCCAAGCCCGAGAACTCAAACTTTGAAGAGCTCCAATCCCTTTCCAAGCTTCCTCTTCATCATCTCGCGCCAATATTGAGTATTCAACATGTCAACCTTGACAGCTCCACCAGACGGCGATCGTGATCGAGCTACAGAGTTGAACGCTTTTGCTTGGACCTGGTTCGGCCTCTCCACCACTTTCGTTGCTGCTAGGTTGTATAGTCGCATTAGAATTACGCGCAACTTCTGGTACGATGACTACTTCATCGTGCTGACTTGGGTTCGTTTTCTCTTATACTGCTTTACATGTTATCTGTTTGACCATTCGCAGGCTCTTACACTGGCATTTTCGATTCTGTGGACCGTCCTAGGACATATCGGAGGCTGTAGACATCTATACTACCTAGAAATGGACCCGGCGCAGGCCATCAGGGCCTCCCGAATCAATTGGATAACACAACCAGTCGCAATATACGCTTTGGCGACGGGAAAAGTATCCGTGGCGTTCCTGATACTCCGAATAATGGGCAAAAGCAGATGGCGGAGAGCCTTTCTCATTTATGGAGCGATGATAGCCAGTTTCATATTTTGTACTATTGCTGTGATCCTCACCTTCGCGCAGTGTCGGCCAGTAACAGCCTTGTGGAATCCTGAGCTTGTTTTGATGGAAAAAGCGACGTGTTGGCCGCCTCAGAGACAGTCAGACTTTTCCCTGTTTGTGGGTAGTAAGTTATGTTGATACTATAAGTGAGGTGTTGCTGCAGATACTGATATAACTGGCAGGTTGGCTGGCGTTCATCGACCTCGCGCTCGCGCTCTTACCAATCACCATCATGTGGAATCTGCGAATCAGTACGAAGAGAAAAATTGGTATCTGTGCAGTCTTGGGGCTCGGAATATTGTGAGTGTATTCCACAACTAACTACTTATGAAGCGGCTTTCCATGTCTGATTCTCGTTATGCAGTGCCTGCATATGTGCCTGTATCAAAACGTCTAAGCTACCAGAGCTCAACGCTCGGGCAGATATCACTTGTAGGTTAATCTTGGCTTCGAATGGTAGATAAGTTCGCTAAGTTCTATCGCTTAGTCATTACTGTCACGCTCTGGATATGGAATGCGTATGTCTATAAGACCTAATCGGAGTTAAGCTGATAAGACTTTCTGCAGAAATGAATGCAATGTTGTCATAATTGCAGCCTGCATACCAACTCTAAGGCCACTTTTTCTGATCGTGTTCAAGCGTCCTGGCCGGGACCAATACCTACAACGCAAGACCAAGAGCCCCAATTCCAGCAGCCGCAACAGACCAAACCGAATAGGCCAGGTCTCCGCTCCAATAAGCGACTCGACCACCGCAATTGGGCACGCTGAACATGATGATAATTGGATCGAGCTGAATTCAGCTCAGCACAGCACGCACAAGGATGGTGAGATTGAACAAACGCTAGAATTCGACGTCACCTCGCATAAGAAGACGGGCGTCCACGAGGAAGAAGCAATGTTTTCGATGACTAGAGGGAGCGCAGTGTAATTTTTCCCAAATGGTTATCTTGAGTCTAAGTCAAGAAGAAGTAGCAACATACGACAGGCGTGCTGCCCGAAAAAAGGTTAACCTATGGGAACTTTTACCTAAAACATCCCTTTTTACTTGAGGGAAAAGCTAATTTTCACTATTAAGTGCTGATGCCTTCTGGTTGATGTCCCTAGACATATACTCACAGAAGTTAAAGAATAGCAGCCATTCAAGTATCGAACGGCGAGTTGCCTAGAAATACCGATAATTGTCGTACAATCTCTCCAGTGAAGATTTTTTCAATCAAAGTCAAAGATGATTTTCGTAGGTATAATCGGTATTCTTAAGACGATAGCCAAGAAGAGAGTGTACTAAAAAGGAGATGAACCCATTTTTTGTCAGGCTTTGACTCCATGCATAGATTTACTGTACTCAATTAGCACGCTTTTCCATACCCACATTTCATCTGCGGCAGTACGTACTTAAGCTTGTCAAGTAGATACCAGTAAGCACATCATCCATCAATGTAACACTGAGTGGGAATTACAAACTAGACACGAATGGTGGGCGAAATAGAATTGAGACTGAAGAAGAGTTAGATAAAGCAACATTCACACTACAGCAATGAACATCTGATTAAGTGATCACATGACATGATCTTACGCTTGCGTGTTGTTACTTGGTCGGCTTGGTCAAGTGACGCAGATCCAGTGTCAAAGGGCGGAAGTGCTTCCGCAGGTGGCTTGGCGTCACTGTCTCAAAATGTACATCTTGGTCATCACTTTCAATCTATCAGATGTTATCTTGACACATCTTAATTTTTTACGTTCTTGGGAGGTCGTGTTAAATAATTGGCCATCTGTTTCCAGACAGCCGAACTTTTGAAGACGCTTCGAGATATTGATCTCAATGAAGAACGCACGAGTAAATAAAGAAACTTACATCTGAAAAGCAGCTAGTTTCAATGAAAGAGTATTCCGGAAGCTACAGAAAGTCTTCGGAATCAACCCCGAAGAAGATTTGCTGGCAGGTTTCCTATCCCACGGATTGGCGCCGTGGGCACAAAATGTCTTGGCATCTCCCACCAAAAATCTATGTACATGGTATTGCTTCCAAATGCTCCTTCCAACACGCAATATGATTACATATATGAATATCACATAGTTTACAGCCATGAGTACTTCTAGGGGCTCGCTGTCGCCGTTTCCTTTTGTCCAAATCCCGTGGTCTGACTGAATTATTTGATAATTCCAATAATGGCTTCCTAATTTTGGCTGGATTTGGTACTTTTCTCCCTACATATGAGCATGGTACGCAGTATTTAGGCTTGTCCCCCATACGTTCTAGCCTACCATGGTCACGAGCGGGTGCCGGATGTACTCGTGTTGACAGAGACTCTTTGACTGAGCTGGGAAGACCTGTTAATCCCTCGGAATTTTCGAATAATTGATTGGAAAGTTTGACACGGAACTCCCTGTGACTCCGGTGCTCCCAGGACTCAGCACGGGGTCTCTCCGGAGTACAATGAGCTATTTTATAGCTGTTGACGACGGTGGTATCCAATAGAAAATGCCACAAGTGGCTTCCAGTTCTTGAAATGTACTCGTTGTGTATTGTAATAACAACGCAATTGATCCGCATTGTCAACCCCGTTCATGTAATGATTATACATGTTAATAAATTCGGGGATAGGAAGCTCTTTTCGGGCCTGATCTCCAAACATAGCTCTAGAAGTACGTGCATTTGTGGCTGTTTTTGCTGGTCTTCGACGGAGACGTTTCACTGTTTTCTGATCATTTGAGACAGTGGTCATAAATAACACCACATTTTGGTCTTTTCAGCCAAATTGCATAACTTTCCCATCCTCTGATAGACTCCCATACAATTTGCCCCATTCCAGAGCCGAGTTCCACTTGATTCTGAGCTCCAGAATCCTCTCTCCCAGGCCTCGACGTGGCTCTGCCTGTTCCCGTTGTGCCTTGGTACCCTCCGTGGCCTCTAGATCCTCGCTTTTCGTAGTTGTGACACGCACAGTCCCAGCTGCTCCGAATCCTTCATAATCAAGCTGTGAGAACAATCGACCTCCCGAGAACAGGTTGTCTAGCCATAGAATATGGAAATAATCTCTAGCAATATCGTCCTGAGTCACCAAGTCTAGAACAACAGCCTGAGTTCGATTGAATCCCAAGTCATCAGTCCAATAATCGTCCAAATCCTGGGGTCCCTCGCCCCTTTTCTGACCCTTGGCATGATACATCCAGTCTAATACATAGCCCTGATTGGCCAGAACCCAAATCTTGAAGCCCTCTGGTGTTGGTTTGCTGGNGTATTCAATAGAAAATGCCACAGTGGCTTCCAGTTCTTGAAATGTACTCGTTGTGTATTGTAATAACAACGCAATTGATCCGCATTGTCAACCCCGTTCATGTAATGATTATACATGTTAATAAACTCGGGGATAGGAAGCTCTTTTCGGGCCTGATCTCCAAACATAGCTCTAGAAGTACGTGCATTTGTGGCTGTTTTTGCTGGTCTTCGACGGAGACGTTTCACTGTTTTCTGACCATTTGAGACAGTGGTCATAAATAACACCACATTTTGGTCTTTCCAGCCAAATTGCATGACTTTCCCATCCTCTGATAGACTCCCATACAATTTGCCCCATTCCAGAGCCGAGTTCCACTTGGTTCTGAGCTCCAGAATCCTCTCTTCCAGGCCTCGACGTGGCTCTGCCTGTTCCCGTTGTGCCTTGGTACCCTCCGTGGCCTCTAGATCCTCGCTTTTCGTAGTTGTGACACGCACAGTCTCAGCTGCTCCGAATCCTTCATAATCAAGCTGTGAGAACAATCGACCTCCCGAGAACAGGTTGTCTAGCCATAGAATATGGAAATAATCTCTAGCAATATCGTCCTGAGTCACCAAGTCTAGAACAACAGCCTAAGTTCGATTGAATCCCAAGTCATCAGTCCAATAATCGTCCAAATCCTGGGGTCCCTCGCCCCTTTTCTGACCCTTGGCATGATACATCCAGTCTAATACATAGCCCTGATTGGCCAGAACCCAAATATTGAAGCCCTCTGGTGTTGGTTTGCTGGGAATATTCACAATCTCTTTGGCACGTCCCATAAATCGCTGTATTGTCTCATCAACAGCTAGATGTGTGCCCGCTTTCCAGTAATTTTTGAAGGTCTGTCGAAGCGTATGGCTTAGGGGTTCCAATTTGTCAAATGTGCTTTCCTTTTGATCAGGGGATATGGGCTTTGAGACATGAAGAAATCTGTCTATTTGTTGCCACCTTTTGAGACTAATATGCTTCAAAATCTGCTCATGAACGGCTCCCTTAGGAGGATCCGTATTCCAGAATTCTTTGATACCAGACTCCGAATGTAGACCCATCCAAATGGACACCCCTAAGTAGGCTCGAAATTCTTTGACTGTAGTGGGAAACCAAGTACGTGTCTCAGGCTTTTCAGGCCCTGGATACAAGAAAGCATACTCATTTGTATGCTGCACGAGTACTTTTAGAGTCTCTTCGCTAAAAAGCAAGCTGAAAATAGCATAGGGATTATTGGGAGCAACGGTAGCTGGCAATTGACCCTGGCCATCAGAATATGGCTTGGTGATTTTCGTAGGGATGAACTTAGGCAATGGCCATGGCTTTGGGGGAGGTTCTTTTGGGACCTTTGTGGGCTTTGGATCCTGTCTCACATGGTCTAAATCATTTGACACCTTATTGCGAGGCATGGTATTGTTATTAAATAGTGTTATTTGGCTATTTGGAAGACGCGTTGTTTTGATGGTTTTTGGTAGTGGGGCTGTAAGGCTGAACCCCTGAATTTTGTGCCCTGCCAATCCGTGGGATAGCTTCGAGGTTTTTACCTGATTCATCTTAATACGTTCCTCGACCATGCCCTCGCCGATGGGGTTGTACAAAGCAGGATCTTACCGTCTTCGACACCCCGCTCACAACCAAGCAGGTGAATGATCTCGATCGAGGTCATCAACGACACGCCGCGTCATCGCCTCTACTACAACTATACTTTGTAGAGCATGCATTGGACCTCAAGCTTCACTCTTGAATCTCAACTCCACCATTGCCTGGCTCGCTTGCTACCGCCAGGGCCTTCATTCTCGGAGTCCTGTGTATTCGACCCCCGGATTGAGGCTTCCTGATAATGACTCGACTCGCCAGTCAATTCGCAAGTCAAGTCGCCCCGAAAGGTGACGTGAAATTCATATGATTAATCGAAGAATACTATTGCTCCAACACGAAGATTTCGACCCCACAACATCCTACCTCACCCAAATCAAAGTTCTCGACGACTAATAAGTAGACTATCCTATGTCTCGGCATGACTCTCCCCGAGGACCTCCTGTATTTCTCCAAGGTCTGATCTATGATGCCTGAGACCACGACGGAAAAAGCGAGGAATATGCTTCTGGAGAACGAAAGTCGACTGAACTTGAATAAGAATCAGAATCGAGTTTCGGTCTACGCAGCACTGAGATCCCCAAAAAAGAGAACCCCGAGGAGAATGGCTATGATGGAGTGTTTCAATTGCGGAAAGCCCCATGAAGATAAGGAATTTTGGAAGTCACACCCCGAACAGGGCCCGGAGTGGCTGCAAGAGGAGTGTAACCATTGAGAAAAAATGTCGAAAGCGAAAGAGATGTGATGACGATGCTGAGGTATTTTGACGGTTATGGGGAGCTTCTCAGTGATGGCCAGGAAGGCTTGTTGATGACGGCCATGGAGGACTTGTCTTTGACGGCGGAAAGCGCCGCCTGTTGGGACTTTATTGCATCATGTTTTCGGGTTTGGCCGATCGGAGGCCGACAACAGGCGCTTGTAGAGAATTATGTAATCTGTATTGTTTATAGTGGAATAATCAGCCCATTTTTTTTCAAGCGTGCATGATTCCAATTGCCGACTCCCCGTGTCCCTGCTACGCGCCTTTTCCGCGGAAATGTGAAATAGCGCTCCGGGGAATTCCCCAAGGTACAAAGACGTCACACCTCGCTCGGGTGCATGTCAATCGCGAGGCGACAACAAACTCGTGTCATCTGCTGCTATCCGTCAAGGATCACGCATTGCCTTTTCTCAATTTTGTGTTCATCATCACAAGCGCGCGCCACAGACAGCAATGGATGCCCAGACAGGCTTGTGGCGTTAGTCTGCTGCACTGACGGCTCACAAAACCTACGAAGTTCCGCTGGCAAAGGCATTCGCACTGTTTGGGAAAACTCAGAAACATTCCCCCCCCCCGCGGTTCGTGGCTGTGTATGATGGTCAAACACTTGTCCGACAGCAGGCCCTGGCGGAAATCGCATGACTTGCGCCTCTGGAAATCCGAAGCACGGAACAGCGCTCTGGGAAGCGCTTTTGGGGGGAACGGGGGAGGGGGGAAGAAAGACCTGTTTGATCCTAATCCGGGAGAAGTAAGCCAGCATGTCTTCTTACTCGTCCAAGCGCAACAGAGAGAAGCCTTGATATAAAACGCCATGTGCCCAAGAGAGAGAAAAAATGCAGACCCCAGCAATTACATTCTTCAATCGCTTGACCCCTCAGTGCCACCACCCTCGTCCCCTCCCAAACCCACCATCCATTCACAATGCACACCCTCCTCCCCCTCCTATCCCTCTCCCTCGCCCTCCTCTCCCCCCCCGCCCTCGCCCTGACCGTCCCCGGAAGCCTCGACCTCACCAACCCAACACCCCCCACCACCACCCCCCCAACAACGAGCGGCGCCCCCCCCCTCAACGGGACAACCTCCAGCGACCTCAACGGCACCGCCTCCAACGCCAACGCCTTCACCTGCCTCAAGCGCACCGCCCAGACCACGCAGGAGCCCGACTTCGCCGACTGCGCCGCCGCGCTCCGCTCCCTGCCGCTGAACGCGGCCGTCGGCGTCTTCTGGAACGCGGGGGAACCGCTGGGGGACTTCCAGCTGCCGTACTTCGAGACGTACCGGTCGTGCCAGGTCGTCGTGTCGCTGCGGTCGGCGTACGATCGCGTCCGGAGCAGCTGGCTCGCCGTGGCGGTGGCGGCGCTGGAGCTGAACGCGGCGTGCCAGGGCGTGAGGGCGGCGCCGGGGTTGGGGAGCGCGGTCACCTTTGTTGATGGGTTGCAGACTATGAAGATTGAGCTGAAGGGGGTGAGGTGAAACTGGCTTTTTGGGCGACGGGGAGGTTTGGGGTTGGAATGGGGATGGGGATGGGGATGGGGGGGTTTTTCGATTAGTGCAGATGGGGAAGACGATGGGGTGGAATGGTTTGAACGGAGGCTCGGATTACTCGCCTGCATCTCTTCATATTCCCTAAAAGATAGGTAAAAGCCATTATGGCGTTCAGCAGTGTAACAACTTAATAGTCCCTTGGAAATTTTACATCGCCAGGATCAAATTTTCCCCACCATGTTCTCCCCCCTCCTGACAATGCTCCCGACAGTCCAGACGGTTGATGCAAAAGGCCTGAACCGTCTGGACTGAAGCTATATGAACGATCCGAATCCATCCAGCTATCTAAAACCGTCTAAGACTATTTTTTGGAACGGTCCGGACTAGTCCGAATACTCTCTCTCAAAGCTTCTCAAGCTCCTTTCCTTCATTATACGAACGATAACATATAGACCCCCTTTCTTCATGAATGTAACCAGTCGCGCTCATAACTTGATAACACTCCGATAGGCTCAATTTGTCTCACTGAATAATGGAAGTAAAATACCACTGTGACGGACCATGGAGAAAATCTTTTCAGCTTTCGCAGATCATCTTAACGCTGGATGTCATACGCAGTCATCACTTAAACATTTCATTAGGCTGTATGAGGCTGTATGAGGCTCCGTATGATCATTGCAGGATGCTGAGTCCAGATCGTCTCGGACGGTCCTGTGTCCTACAATTGGGGGCGGACCGTCGGGGAGCATTGCCCGGGGCCTTCCACGTCGGTGCGTCCAAGATCATACTCCTAAAGATGAGAATCGACCATGGCGCGTCGCAGATTTCCGATATCGGAGCTCTCTACTGGTCTACGGTGGTGCAGGTACTAGTATACGCGACTCTCCAAAGCAAGCATCGGAGGCTCGGACTCGAGCTCGGAAGAGAGATCTTAGCGCCAGAAACGTTTCTGTGCTTTGCGAATTGCGATAAGGTTTTGGACCCCTGATCCGAATCCGATGAAAATGTTTAAGTATTTTCTTCAGACGAAATGACGTCGCCTCGATTCAAAGTTCCGGGGGGGATTAAAAGCGTCGTGCCCTTCTCATCCGGTCTTTGATCGAGCATCTATTTCCTACACAATATATATATCTATATATATTCCTTAGTGAGAAATTCTGCATTCAGCTACAATGACAGCAGGACCAGAAGCTCGTTATGAATCCGACAATGTCTCTCCCACGCCTCTTGGGAAGCCACTCGAATTCGCATTCAGCGGCAAGACAGCCCCGAACAGATTGTACGCTCCTGTGCCGCTTTCAATTTCAAACCAGCAGTGGCTAATCGGTCAATAGTCTCAAGGCCGCAATGACAGAGCGCATCTCGTCATGGGATCCCAAGAACTTCAGCAAGCGCGGCATCCCCTCGGACAACCTCATCAACGTCTACAAGCGGTGGGGCGAAGGCCAACTCGGCACGATCCTCACCGGCAACATCATGATTGAACTCGACCAGCTCGAAGCCGCCGGCAACCCCATCATACCTCGGACGGAAGAACCAAAGGGCGAGCGCTTCGACGCCTTCAGGAGGCTCGCGGCGGAGAGCAAGGCGCACGGCAGCCTGTGCGTCGGTCAGGTCAGCCACCCCGGCCGTCAAGTGGCCGAAAACATCCAACCGGACCCCGTCTCGGCCAGTGACGTTCAGCTCGAGGGCGACGTCATGGGGATGACTTTCGCAAAGCCTCACCCGGCGTCGTCAGAGGAGATTGAGCGCATCATCGAAGGCTTCGCCCACGCGGCGGAGTATCTGCACGCCGCGGGCTATGACGGGATCGAACTCCACGGCGCTCACGGATATCTGCTCTCCCAATTCCTCGCCACGACCACCAACAAACGGACCGACCAGTACGGAGGCTCGCTCGCGAACCGCTCACGGATCATCATGGAAATCGCTCAACGCATCCGCAAGCGCGTACCCGAATCGTTCATCCTCAGCATCAAGATCAACAGCGTCGAGTTCCAAAAAGGCGGCTTCGACACGGAAGAGTGCAAAGAGCTCTGCGCCGCGCTCGAAGCCAACCGGTTCGACTTCGTCGAGCTGAGCGGAGGCACGTACGAGGAGCTTGCGTTCATGCACAAACGGGACAGCACCAAGAAGAGGGAAGCTTTCTTCCTGGACTTCGCCAAGACCATTGTGCCCGCCCTCACCAAGACGAAGACGTACATCACCGGCGGCTTCAAGACGGTCGGCGCCATGGTCAACGCGCTGAACACCGTGGACGGCGTCGGCTTGGCTCGTCCCGTGTGCCAGGAGCCGAGGTTGTGCGCCGACATCCTGAGCGGCAAGGTCAGAGGCGCGATCAAGCAGCGTCTGGACGAGAACAACTTCGGTCTCACCAACGTGGCTGCCGGCAGCCAGATCCGCATGATCGGCAAGGACCAAGAGCCGATTGATTTGAGCAAAGAGGAGAACGAGCAGGCGTTCATGAAAGATATGGGGCACTGGAGTGATCTCATGGCTCATGACACCGGCATGTACTCGTTCGGGTATATTGACATCGAGAGCATCAAGCCGCACCCCTATGGCGTTGCCTATTAGGTTGTGACATGGTAGACACTATGGTGACGACCTCTGTACATGAAGTGTAGCGGTTTTTGTACATAGATTCTGCGGGGTAGACGAATAAAATGCGACAAAAGTTCGGGGTTTTCGGTTATCCTCTTGTCGTATCATAGCTCGTTGGATGGGCGTGCACGGTTGCAGTTGAAGCCTGTAGCTTGGCCGCAGTTCTTAACCCTCGTTCGAGACCCGTAACCCCCGTAGACTGGTATAGCCTCATCCGAGATACCGAGGACGATTGATTGTAGACATTCCTTCATCCCTTCTCTTCTTTCCCCTCACCCATCTCCCCCACATCCAACGCGACCAAGAACCTACTCACGCAATTATAAGCCGCCACCGTCGCCGTGACCTCCACCACGCCCCGCTCGTCGAAGCACCCCCTCAGCTCGCCGAATATCTCCTCGCTCACTTTCACCCCGACGGTCATGGCGTCCGTGTACGCGAGCACGGCCCTCTGCCTCCCGTCCAAGCCCCCCCACTCCTCACCCCGCGTGTCGTCTTCCCCTCCCTCAGCCACCACCGCCGCCTCCGCCTCCCCACCGCACCCCCACCCCCGCCACGCCTTCCGTTGTCCGACCTCCTCCACCGCGCGTTCGCCCACCCCAGCCTCCCGCAGCAGCGGGACGTGCTGCGCCCATTCGTAGTTGGCGCCGTTCAGTGCCGCGACGCGGCAGATGCAGAGCTCGCGGATGTCAGCGGGGAGGCCGGTCTGGGTGCGGACGGAGCCGAGGAAGGAGGACCAACCTGAGGCGACGGGGGGGGAGTGCAGGAGGGTGAGGTCGAGGGGTTGCAGGGGGTGGGGGGAGCGGCGGGCGGCGAGTTGGGCGTACGCCGCGGCAGTCGAGGGGGAGGAGGAGGAGGGAGGGTCGTGGGGCGTGTAGGGGAGACGCATCGTTGGTGGTTCGGCTGTTTGCGAGGATGGCACGGTACGCGTTCGGGGAGGGGACTGCGAGGGCTGTGGATGTGGGATTTCTTGGATTGGTATGGTTGGGGGGGTCTGGTGAGTGGTGTGGCTTGGAGCTGTTGAGCTGCGTGGCAGGGCGCAGGATGCGATGTGTGGACCTAAAGTTCTTGGCTCGAGGCGTTGGGGACGTGGAGTGCGTGGGAGGGCGTCGGACGAGTGGTACCTAGGTTCGCAGCTATTACGAGATGAGGTGCGAATGCCCGAGCTGATAGTTTCTGGGCGGCGGCGGCGACGGTAGGTGCTGAGAGGAAAGTACGTGGCCCGTGACGCTGACTCGCCGACGCTTTTAAAAATAGCTTGATTGTAGAGAGCAGTGCCGAGGGTATTGCCTTGAAGCTATTGACAGTCTAAGAGTGTGTTAGATCATTAGGTGGACTTTGGTTATTTGTGGATGAGTGGATGTTGTTCAGCCGGCAATCAAGAACGGACGCGGTTGAGAAAGGAGGTTGGGTCGTTGGGGGCGCCACGGGCGGCAGCGGTGTGGATGCTCGTACCTTTGGTACCTTTACTTAAGAAGTGTAGCGTCTTCACATGGTCAGTATAGGCGAGGACCAATGGTATATATCACGCAAACTGGTGGGGTCTCGTTTATCATCGCAGCTAGAGAGAAAGTGGTTACTAATATTAAGAATATTAGAAAGGCTTGTCGTCGCCAGTAGTACCTAGGAGAGTGTCTGGAGTAGTAGTACGAGTAGTGGAACCCATTATTTGTTGGCTTGATGCCGTGTACATGCATGTATGGCGGAAAGAATTCCGTAATATCTCCCCGGAGGCTACCGACGAACTGTACTATTTTTTTTTTTTTTTTTTTTTTTTTTCTGTTTGTTATGTTTGGGGGGCTTGCACTATGCAGAAGTGGCAGACTTGCAGCTGTTACATGCATGACCTGCATTACCGCGAACAATTGCCTACACCTTTTGGATGCCTCCAGACCCGAAAAAAGCAACAGCGTCACATTCTCCCAGGACGCTACTGCTTATCGCGCATTATCTGGCTGCACGAGAAGCGAATACTTTTCGTTTCTGCCCTACCTGCCAAGCCTGCCATGCGTAGGATGCATTAGCTCGTTTAGCGTACATCCCCTGAGGCGGAATTTGGATCCGAAAGGATTGTTCTTGGTGCGTTCTGGAATTCGATCCAGAAGCTTGGTGGTAGGCTTTAGAAGCGTCTAAAAGTCTTTAGTTCGGTGGATAAAAAGGAAGAACAGCGTGGCGATCCGAGGAATTTTAGCCGGAAGGAAAATGTTAGCAGGGCAGCAAAGAAAGAGGGCTCGTGCTCAGCATTTTCTTTACTTAACTTTTCTTTGCCCGGTCACTGCCGAAATGTCATTCCGTTACAAGCCACTGATTAATTATGGCCTTAATTATTATTATTGATTGGATATACGTGGATTCCGTTTCTTCTAACTAAAATACCTACATGAAAATTTTTTGAATACCCAGGAAAAAATTAATTCTCCGGCTTGTCGAGAGCTGGAACACAGGCTATGGAGTCGTGATGGCACACCACATGGCTTCCCGTCGGTTGTCATCTTGCATAAGGCACGGTGTGTTGGGTTTGATGCTAAATGATTAAAACAAAATAAATGATTTTGATTTGAGAATATCCTATTATTATGAAAAGGAAGTACAGCATGAAAAAATCCGCTTACTCAAACCGCATTGAGTACAAGTGCCTTTGTCGCCCGTATGCAACTCATCATGGTGCCAAGATATTAATGAGCATCGTCAGTCACTACCTTACTTACTCAGGTACCACAAGTCCGTGCCTTTCTTAAATTAGCTATCCTTTCTTTCAATTGTATTATATCATATCGTATTTACATCATCTTCCCAAGATGTTCTTCTTCTCATGATCCTGCCTTTAAGCTACTCTCCGTGTGCGAAGATCTCCCTTCTCCTCGGCGTTCAGAACATCCCCCAAAAATGTCGATCCCTGCCAAGCGTGCTTGCGATGCTTGCCATCGTCGTAAGGTATGATGATCATCTCGTGCTATGCTAGTATGACAGAACCTTACCGCTGTTCGACAGGTCCGGTGCAATAGTCGTCAACCGTGTGGAAACTGCAATCAGGCCGGGCTGTCATGCACCTACGATGCCATCCCGCAGAAGAAAGGCCCAAAGGGCAGCAGAGCCAAAGTCATCTCCGAGCTCAGGGAAACGCAGAAGCAGTCAGATCTGACGACCATCATGTTGCATGACGGGAACAAAAGCTACGGGAGCCCTCCAGAGTCGCCCACACATTACACTAGAGCCTCGGGCCTCCTGACTCAAGAGCTCATCGAAGGCTGCACGGACTTCTTCTTCACTCAAATGTATCCGACTATGCCTATCTTGTACAGAGATCAAATACGGCATACCGTTGGCGACATGGGCCATTCGGTTGAAGCCTATTGCCTTATCACGTCATTCTTGGCCTTCATGCTCATCCAGCCCGGCATAGTACTAAAAACGGGCCATCTCATGGATCAGCCCGCGGGCTCAGTCACTAACCCAAAGATGGGTTCCGTACTCATGGACGAGGCCATCCGCGTGCGCAAGGGTTGTGATTATGTCGAGAACCCGACGGTCAACACGGTCATCACTTCGTTCTTCCTCTTTGGCTGCTCTTTCGGCCTCAACAAGCACAACACCGCCTGGTTTCATCTACGTGAAGCAACGGCATTAGCCCAGATCCTCGGCATGCAGGACGAGAATACGTACATGTTCGACAACGTGGTGGAGACGTCAAGGAAAAGACGGCTATTCTGGCTGCTGTTCGTGACGGAAAGGTAAGCAGTCTTTTTTAAGCCTCAATCGGTCCGATTGCCAAACGAGCATCACCGTTCTGGCGCGCAACAATCATTGAACCTCACTAAAAATTCTCTCAGAGCATACGCATTGCAGAAACACCGGCCACTGACTCTGCACGCGACGATCAGTCTTCCGACAGTAGATCAAGACCCAACTAATTATTCCCTTGCGGGCTTCATCTACCTGGTCAACCTCTACCGACCCTTCGACGACAACTTCATCGGGCTATGGAACAAGTCCAGAACAGACTGCTCTCCCCTCACCCTCGCCCGGCTGCAGCAACAGCTCACGGAAGCTCTGCCCCAGTTCCTGAACACCACGGAGAGCCAAGCGGCGGACCTGCGGACCTCTCAACAATGGCTACGAACGATGGTCTGGCAGCTCTCCATCGCCAACGGCTTCCTCTCGTCAGCGTCGCCGGACACTTCAATGACGTTCAGATTCCCCATCGAGATCGCCAAAGATCTGGTGGAGGTTACCCGTCAGTTTTCCAAACAATCCATGGAAGTCCACGGCATCGGCCTCGTAAGCCCACCTCTCTCCACATCTCAAGTCCTTTTTTGCCGGGTTTCCCCCTCCGAATCCACACTGACACCAAAACGCCGCAGATCGAGAAAGTCTTCGACGTAGCCTGCACCCTCATCGACGTGATGTCGTGCGTGCCCCTCGAATCCCGCAAGTTCGAGCCCGGCCCGCAGGAGCACCTCAACGCCCTGCTCACCCTCATCTCCACCCTGCGCGGCGGCGAGTGCCGCTTCCTGCCCTTGGTCATGGCCAAGATCCGCGACACCCTGCCGGCCATCGGCGGCCACTTGCCGCAACATCTGAGCGACAAGTACAACGCGTTGGGCCGCCACGGCAAGCGGGCCGAACTGCCCGGGCAGCAGCAGCAGCCGGTGGAGTTCAAGCAGGAGAACAGCTCGAGCAGTGCGGGGAGCAGTCCGTTCGAGACGCCGCCGTTTATGCATTACTATCCGCTGGCTTGACCTGTACGCGAGACGTGGCGCCCGGAGCTCGTCATCTCTGCCGTCGAGGGGACATAGTAGACTGAGGTCAAGGATTCCGAGGGGGGGGGATAGAAGAAGCGCGCGACGTACGCGAGGGAAAGCCTTGCCCCTATGCCCCCCCTAAAGGCGGCGCACACGCACCCGTTCCGCTACCACCCTTCATCTTTATCCCTACGGTACCATGGACGACGGTGGTGGGCCGGGGGCAGGAGAGAAGAGATTGGGGACGGGTGCTTTGCGCACCTGAAGTGGACAAATTCAGGGAGGGAGTATACGACAGGTCTATGGAGGGTGCTTCCGGTCAAGAGATGCACATGCATATTCAAGAGCTGATGTATGATAAAAGAGTAATGGAACGGCGGGTGCGGGGCCAATACCGCACCAATGTGCTCAGCAGCTCTCATATACCCATTGGTTTTATGGCTGGATGGGATTGGCGATATGCATGATGATGCACTCAGTGAGCCCGAGATAGATAGATCACTCTTCACCATCCTTCTGTGGGAATTTTCCAAAGAGAATGAACTGGTCACTCCAGAACCCTCCGGGACCACGTTGTAAAATTGGAAACCATGTGTTTCGGCTTGCCTTTCTAGAGTCACCAGCTCACCCTTCTTTAAACAAGCATTGCAAACCCTTGTGATCCCGGCCGGCTGACGGTTCATAACGCTGCTACCAAAGCCGAACTCGTTGTTTTGCACGCAGATCTTAGCCCCTGATTCCTGTGACACCTGCAATCGATTGTCGAATAGTGCATCGGATATTCACTAGCGAATAGCGCTATCCAGTCCAGGTTAGCTTCTTGTGATGACACAATCAAAATCTTGACCAATCATGTGGAGCCACAAGTGAGGTGCGGTGACGCAAATGGTTGCGAGGTTCGAAAACCTCAGGATGGAGCTAACCCATTCTGGAAATCGCAGCGTTCCTTAACACAATTTCTCATCACCACCATGGGATCTCAGACGTGGGCTCCAACAGTGCTAATGAGTTGGAGCGACCACCGCGGAGTCGATGGTGTGCATGCGCCCTTGCAGGGATCAACTGGAAAGCGGACTGCCTCGCAACAGCCAGAAGATGCAGTCCAACTGACTACGCACATCCACAAAGCTCGGGAAGAAAATCATACTTCAGAATTATGGTCGACAGCCTTGGGACCGGGAGGCCTCGTTTGTTCGCGCTAGGTTCATTTCTCCGGCCGAAAGTCCGCTTGGGAAGTCAGCGGGACCAGCTTGCATGCATGCTTAGTGCGCCCCAGATAGCCCTCCTGGATTTACCGGAGCAAGGCATGTTAAGCGAAGGTTTCGTGGGCTATCTCGCGACTACCCGGTGGTTGGTGGGTGTAACAGATGTTGAAACGTCGGGTCCATACGTCTTGGGGATTTGTTGGGTTTGATACTGGCGTACCTTGGCCAGGCGTATCTTGCCATCTCGGAACTCAAGATAATCCTCTAAAAAAGGAAGATGTCCATACTTAGATACCGCTAATTACTAAGGTACCGATAGCTTATTAGCGTTAGTATTCCACCTTTGACTGAAGACCAATCCGTTGCAGGACGACTTACATGTAAAATACGCGCCGTCCTGAACTGTGATCAAGCAAGCACAGATCCAGGCTTCGATAGACATGATACAAAGACTCTCGACCGGGCAATTCGAAGGTATTGGTGGGACAGGCTGCTGCACTTGGAAGTCTATAAACTGGCGAAAGGCCGAGGCAAGGGTAGATCTCTCGGGCAGCCGAGTCTGGAACACAGGGCGGCATCTAGCCCCTTCTGGACACGATTATTCGTCTTTGCATAAAAGACAGCATATTTGCTCTGTTGTTAGAACAGCCCTTGGGATACTTCCATGATGCCACGGATACTAGCACCTACCATTGTAACAACTTTGAGAGTAACCTACCGAATCTAGGACCTAGGATATTCGGGTATGCGCCGAACCGACGTACCCCAATACCTCACACCATAACCTCCTACGTCCAAAATTTGTTGGTCGGACTGTGAACCCAGTCTCTGAGGCCAGCCCGGGGAGTCCGTCCCATTTCATGTACTGATATTGCGCATAATTCGAGTAGGATTCTCCAGTTCGGGTCACGAGTTTCCATCAAACCGCTGGATTCGCACAGTTCTGTTTTATTTGAATCATTGTATGCGGACATGGGATTGTCTTTATAGATTTCATCTTCAGGTTCTCTTAACCATGGGAGATGCAAGGAAAAGTGATAGGATGAGAAGGGGACGTCTCGTATTGAGATCAGACAGATTGAGAGAGAGAGAGAGAGAGAGAGAGGAAGGATGTTGCTATCGGAAAATTGTTTCTGCGTATGACTTGGACGGGCCAGTGAGATCACATATCTCTTTGAATGACTCACGCATTTTTGCGGTTTGTTTGATAGAAGCGCCGTCAGATGTATGAGAGATCCATGTGTAATTCCAATCAGATACCAACCTCGAATGAGTGCGTAGTGTTCTCTCCTTACCGACGCGAAGAGTGTCAGACGAGATTGATTACTCTCCATTAGGTACCATGCACCCGGTTTCCTTTCCTTGATATAAAAGCGTCACCGAAGTCCGCGTTTGAGGGATATGTAATGTACAACTGTGTAAAAGCAAGTAATTATCACCTCGTGGGCTGGTAATTCACACCCTGCCCGGGATTGTGTCCTCGGGGTGCGCTATCCGGGTAGTCTCGTGGTAGGGTGTGAATTATCAGTCGACGAGGCGATGGGCAAGGGAAGTATGACCGGCATTGGGTTAAAAATCCCCTCTGTGACGTAGAGTAGAGTGGAGCACCGACCGGGCTTTAGCCGGAACCCCTCCTTTTTTTCTGATGAAGAGAATTAATACTGTGATGCTCTGCCCTTTTCGACTCTATTCCTACGAAATATACCTTACTTGGATAATCAATTGGATATCAGAAGAACTACACTCTCGAATATCATGCCTTCAGACACCGCCGGAAAGGTGAGTCAAGCGCATTACGGATTCACACATCACTTGCTAATTCTTCTATGGCCAGACCATTACCTGTAAAGTATGTCAGGTATCCACCGGAGGGATGGCAGCATGAATTTGACGCTCTCTAGGCTGCAGTAGCCTGGGAAGCAGGCAAAGACCTCTCCATCGAAGACATTGAAGTCCAAGCACCTAAAGCGCACGAAGTCCGCATAGAAATATATTATACCGGTGTCTGCCATACAGGTATGCGCCACCATGGTTTCGAAGCAGAAGAGGAGCTGAGAGGAGGCAGACGCGTACACACTTTCCGGAAAAGATCCAGAGGGAGCCTTTCCCATAGTCCTCGGTCATGAGGGCGCTGGCATCGTCGAGTCCGTTGGCGAAGGTGTGACGAACGTGAAGCCTGGAGACAATGTCGTCGCTCTCTAGTATGTCCTCTCTTCTGGATTGACTTCATATTGGACGAGGGCTGACAACCTTCTTCCTCTCCAGCACACCCGAGTGCGGCGAATGCAAATTCTGCAAGTCCGGCAAGACGAATCTTTGCGGCAAGATCAGGGCTACCCAGGGCAAAGGCGTCATGCCCGACGGAACATCGCGCTTCAAGTGCAAGGGCAAAGAGCTGCTACATTTCATGGGCACCTCCACTTTCTCCCAATACACCGTAGTTGCCGACATATCCGTTGTAGCCATCACTTCCAAAGCGCCAATGGACCGTACCTGCCTGCTCGGCTGCGGTATCACAACCGGTTACGGTGCCGCAGTCGTGACTGCGGATGTAGAGAAGGGTTCGAATGTCGCAGTCTTTGGTGCTGGATGCGTCGGTCTCTCGGTCGTCCAAGGCGCGGTAAAGAACGGCGCTGAAAAGATCATCGTCGTGGATGTCAACGATGGCAAGGAGGCTTGGGGCAAGAAGTTCGGCGCCACCGACTTCGTCAACCCGACCAAGCTCGGCGGTAAAAGTATCCAAGAGCACCTGGTTGAGATGACGGACGGAGGCTGCGACTACACCTTCGACTGCACGGGCAATGTGGGTGTGATGAGAGCGGCACTCGAGGCATGCCACAAGGGCTGGGGACAGAGCATCGTCATCGGAGTCGCAGCAGCTGGCCAGGAGATCAGCACTCGACGTAAGTACCCCGACAGAACCTTGGTGGCTGTTTGATACGCGCTGACCCTGCGCCCAGCATTCCAACTCGTCACCGGGCGTGTGTGGAAAGGATGCGCCTTCGGCGGCATCAAAGGCCGCTCGCAGCTCCCGGATCTGGTAGATGATTACATGACCGGCAAGCTGAAGGTGGATGAATTTATCACGCATAGGCAGCCGTTAGACAACATCAATACTGCTTTCCAAGACATGAAGGCGGGAGATTGCATCAGATGTGTGGTAAACATGAGGAAAGTGTAAGGTCGCTCGGCCGGCTTGGAAGGTCATAATTTATTTGAGATGTATTTCGATGTACATAATGAAAAGGCTTCGATTCCTGCTTGCTTACGGACAAACTTCCGTGTTTCCAATTCGAACACATCGCAAATTTCTTGGTGTAAATAAGACAAGCGGAGGCGAGCGCGCAGCGAGTAGGGCTCGTGCCTATGGGGATGGCAAACTGTCAAGAGTCATTTGTATCCTGTTGTATAACCTTTAAGGATATTGCCAACGAGAGTTCTAACCATTTGACGTTCAGCCTACAAGTTACTCTGCTCCTAGAGTCATACAGTTCTCTCAAAGAGTTGTCCGACCCCAACAGTCTGCTTCATTGCATTTCATCTCCGACCTTTGATGGGCGCTTTATGCTGTACACTCTTCTTTTCACTGCGTCAAACCCTAATATTGAAACACGAAGACGGTCGCTGTCAGATCAGATCCTGGCATCTGAAAAGCCGAAGTGTCCAACTCGACCACCGGACGATGAGCACCGAAAAAGCCGGCGGGAGCCAGAGGCCAGAAGCAATCGCGAAATACTCCGTCTTCACGACAGCCGAGAAATGGTGCATCGTCGCCATGGTTTCTTACGCCGCTTGGTTCTCGACCCTGAGCAGCTTCATCTACTACCCGGCCATCCACCAGCTGTCCCAGACGTTCTCCGTCTCGGTCGACAAGATCAACTTGACGGTCACTTCCTACATGGCGGTGGCGACCGTAGCGCCGACTTTGGTCGGTGACACGGCTGACGTACTGGGCCGTAGACCGGTCTACGTGATTGCTTTGAGTCTCTACATAGGGGCTAATGTCGCCATCGTCCTGTCGGATACTTATTCGGCGCTTCTGGGTCTTCGAGTACTGCAAGCTTTGGCAATTTCTGGCATGCTCTCCTTCCTGATCTAGACTTCGCCGCTGATAAGTTCAGGCACCTTCTCGATTGCCTACGGGGTTATCACTGATGTTGCATCTCCCGCGGAAAGGGGGTCTTTCGTTAGTGCGGTGTCTTTCGCGTAGGTTGATGGTAACTCTTGGGGATTCAAGGCTTACGTTCAGAAAGTATTACCATTGCGCCAAGCATTGGTCCCATACTGGGAGGGGGTCTGAGTTACGCCGCAGGTTGGACCTGGATATTCTGGTTTCTGAGCATTGCTGCAGGATTATGCCTGTCAGTAATGACCTTCCTCCTACCCGAGACTGCTCGGAACATTGTAGGCAACGGATCAATCAGGCCACCAAAGCATCTAAGATTACCTGTTAAGACACTTATGTGTCACTGGAAGGATAGCGACGTTTTTGCAGACCACAAGTGGCGAATGCCGAATCCCTTGAGATCCTTAACGATAATTATCCGCCGGGATAATACCATCATCATTACTGCTTGTGGCCTCCTCTACATCATTTACACATGCATCAATACATCGCTCTCCGTCCTCTTCATTGACATCTACAAGCTAAACCAGTGGCAGGCAGGTCTGATATACCTCCCATTTGGTATCGGTGGAACAGTTTCAACCTTCTTCTCCGGCCCATTACTCAACAACGCATACCGCAATGCTAGGGCAAAGCAGGGTCTTTCAACAGACATGGCGGCAGGAGATGACTTGGACAATTTTTCCGTTGAAAAGGCGCGCCTCGGTGTGATCTGGACGCCGATGCTCGTGACCACTTGCTCCGTTGTGGCTTTCGGCTGGGTCTTGCACTACCATCTCGTCGGTATCCCCCACACGAATTCAACGGCTCCTCTGAGCTAACACAATCCAGCACATTGCCATTCCACTCTGCCTGCAATTCATCGCAGGGTTGTGCATGCAACTCGATTTCAGCGTAAGTTCCCCCTCAACACACCTATAGGACTCCAAGCGAATAACTCCAAGATCTACAACACTCTCCTGGTGGACAAAAACTATCGAACGCCAGCAGCTGCCCAGGCATCCAGTAACGTGGTACGCTGTGCGTTGGCGGCCATCGCAGTCGCCTTCCTGCAGGATATGATCGATGCTATGGGTATCGGCTGGACCTTCACTTTCCTGGGCGGACTGTGTTTGGTGGCTGTAGGTCTCTTTTACGTTGACTATCATAAGGGGACGGTCTGGCGACAGAAGAGCAATTCGTCGTTATCCAATCAAGAAAGTAGATGAGTACAGCTTGACAGTCGGAAGACGAACTTCTTGTGCTTCTCATTTTCATTCTTGAACCGACTTACCGGATTCTGCGTTCCATGCTCTACCACTTTGTCGTTTCCAATGATATTTCACGAATCAAACACTGTATATTGATACAGACCCTCATGGATAACATGAAAGGATGTGGGTCAAATTAGAGCCGAACACCTAACGACAGCAACCTCCCCATTTCTCGGACAGAGCAATGACCTCTCAATGCCCCAGATACTGCACAAAGCCAAACAATCTCTACTAATCCAATGTCCTGGCAAAGAAAAAAGCGGCTCAAGTCTGTCTTGGGCGGTACTACCGGTATCACTATTGCGATGATGATGGACTAGAGTTGCCGAATCCGGTGTAGCTCTAGCTATGTTGGCGGAACGGGATGTCGCAAGATGAGGAGGGGATAGCGATGGGCCTGAGCGAAACGGAAGTCGCCAAGAGCAGATTGCATGCGTCTTGGAGAGGAAAATGAGGTTGTCGTGGGAGAGGAAGGAGAGGGCGAGGGCAATTTGGGGGGATGGGTCCGGAGGGAGGATGAATGGTGTTATCGCTACTGAGCTTCTCTCTTGGTCGATATCCCGTGTTGCCGCAGCGGAAGTTGACAGCGAAGCGGTTTCGAAGCAGAGAAACGTCTTTTCTTTCGAGTTCTGCTTCCTCAAGAGCGACGTTTGGACCATGACATGCTCTTTGTCGTGGGTGACGAGCACTCGGTCGACCGTATCCTGGTCTGGGATGCTTTCCGGGTCTAATGGCAGGTTTTGATGACGTGGGTGTTCGAATGTGTAAGTCTGGCGTTCGGAGAGGTCCCAATCCAGTATGCGGATGGCATTCGATGTGACTGCGATGATCAGAGCGGGGTCTTGAGGATGTGTAATCCATTTGCAATCAGCCGTATGCAACTCTAACGATGATGCCGCTGAAGAAGGTATCAATGAGATGGTGCGAATCGTCGACGAAGAACGGACCAGAAGTTGGCTTGAATCGGGGTGGAACAGTAGTTGCAGGATAGGCCCGTTTGTGCTGTTCTTCATCGATATCTCGGCCTTTGTTTCCACCAATGGGTCGAGGTTGCCGGCACCGGGGGTCACAGACATGATGACCATTTTTTTGCTAGAGTCAGAGAAGGCAAGGTACCGTTCATCGTCGCTCCAGCTCATTTGTTCGATGCTCAGAAAACTCTTGGACACGTGGAGATCGGCAAGCTTCCCTCGCTGCGTGTCATGCAAACGCACTGTCCCTTTCTCCGTACCACAGCAGTACAAACGACCGAGAGGCGAGCCGGCGAGCACCGTGATCGAGTCGATCCTCCCAGAACGGCTCTCGGATGCCGTGGAACTTTGACCGAGGCT
Organism: Evernia prunastri; assembly: GCA_003184365.1. Classification (NCBI taxonomy): domain Eukaryota; kingdom Fungi; phylum Ascomycota; class Lecanoromycetes; order Lecanorales; family Parmeliaceae; genus Evernia; species Evernia prunastri. The sequence continues at coordinate 42,384 of NKYR01000105.1, forward strand.
TTCCGTCTCGCTCCCGCTCTCGATACCTTTGCCTCTCTGCTCTGCATATCTCATCAGAGCATTCGGCTCCCACGCGTTCCCGTAATAGCCTCGAATGTCGTAAAAGCGGTGTAAGTCGGGACTGAATGCCAGCCCGAGGACGCTATCTTCCGAGGCCAGTTGATATAGAAGACAGAAGTCAGATGTAGTGTACACCTTGACCGTTCCACGCACATCACCGGTAGCGAAGAGATGGCCATCTCTGCTGATTGCCAACCTCGATGCCCCCGTGGAAATTTCATCATTTTCACCGTCGTAGGGGCACCATTTGAACACCACGCCTTCAATGTAGAGGCCCAAAACTTCTGGAAAGTGCGGGTGCCAGACAGCCTCGATCACTTCGCCCCTGGCAATTTCTTGTCTTTTTCGCCAGCAATGACCGATATGCACTGGTCCATCAGTTTCCCATGCCGAAAGCGGATGACCGCGATACGCCACAGCAATCAATCTTCCGTCTTTGCTCAGAGCCATATGACTTGACGAGTTCAAGAAGTGCCCCTCAAGCTCTGGTTCTTCCAGCTCCGCCACAAGCTGCCAGGTTGGGGACGTCTGATTCAAGTTTAGAGACCTTATTCGTCTGTCGTCGGTGCCAACAAGAAGCGTAGTACTGTTGTTCGTCAAAAGCATGGCAAGCGGTCGAGGCCGTGACTCGATGTTTTCAACCGACATTTTGCATCTTCCGGTGGAGATTTCCCAGATTTTTGTCGTGAGATAGCCAAAAGTAGCAAGCAGTGTCCCGGTGCTATTCAACTCCATCCTGTACACGCGCTCGCCGTGCTTTATTGGACTGGCTGTCGCCTCCTCAAACACTGAGGAGTCGTAGAGGACAACACTTCCTGACGAGATAAGAATAGCAATTTGAGCTCCGGCAGCCGAGATAGATGAGGCGTAGCCGAATCCGAATGACATGCGTGCAAGTGAGTCGTCCCAATTCTCTGACGACAGACCCGACACCAAAAGACTTTTGTCCTTCGTCTTTCCAAATTGTTGGTAGATCGCAGAATTTTCCGGACAGAAGGGGGGGATGAGTTTGTAGATCGATTCGGGGTTCCGTCGCAAAATTGCGCCAAATTTCCCAGCTATCTTCACGAAGTCTTCAGCCCAGCTTCGGATGAGTTCCTGCTTCACAATGTGATGAGCTGTTCCATTCGGAGCTGCATCGAATCCTCTTAGTTTGCCGGAATACTTTGAGAGGTGTTTTGACGCTCGAATGAGGACACGCAGCTGTTCACTGAACGCAAGGACATGGATCCATGTTAGAACCCAGTTGCCGGTTAAAAACTTGTTGAGGACTTCGACTACCTGCGCGCAACCGGGTGGAATCGATGTTAAATGGGAAGACCACGAAGTAGCAGCATAGTCGAGGAATTCGGGCTTCTGGTTTCCTTTGACCTTTGCACGAAGACCGATAGCCTTGAGACATCGCATGCAGCTCAAGAACACTTGCGTGTGGGCGGCATTCCTATCAACGTGAAAAGGGCGGTCGTTGCTGTTGAGCAAGTATTCGCGAGCAGTCTGATGGATCATCGCAACGTTGCCGCCGTTATCGATGACGACGAAGCCGCCACATAAATCCACAATCGATCTGTGAAAATCCAGAATTTTAGAGGTATCCTCATGCAGTGCTTGTGACAGCTCTGCGACTGTCAACACACGTAATGAACAAGTGACACTTTGAAGAATGGTAGACGCTAATGCCTTATCTGTGGTAGATGGGTTCTGGGCAATAGATGATGCCATGCGATCATATATCGCTTCCATTCCAACCGGTAATTGTTGTAGTACGAGCTCGACATCGGCCTGAGTATGGCACAGGTTCAACTTCTCAACAGCAAGTCGTACCCACTGATGAATCAGTACTGCTTGTCAAAAAACACAGGGCTTCACCACACTTACGAGAAAATTGTTCTGTGCTTCTCCGACTATTCGCTGTACAACGCTCTCCTTAAATTCAGCAGTACCATACATGCTAAGTTCTCGATGGATGTAACAGCGTAAATCTTCTAGATGACCTTCGATGCTTATTAAACTTGGGTTTAGCATTTTCGGGACCTTTTGAAAGACGGCCATTATCTCCGAGGTCTTTCGGCCCACGAGCAGAATGCGAATCGGTATAGATGACAAAGAGATGTCAGAGGAGAGCCTGATAAGCGCCCGAGGATCATCTGCCTCATCAAGACCATCTATGATCCAGTATAATGGCCGACCTCCCTCGATATTGAAAAGCATGGATTTGAATAAGCGTTCCCAAATGGTCCTCGAGTCCGTGGTTTCAAATTCAATAGCTTCATCCACAAGCTGAAGGACTCTTTGCAAGAAGCTGGGCACACTCCGTGCTATTTGGTAAGCGATGGAGCGTAGTAGTAAGCTCAAAGTCCGTTTCTTTTGATCACCATATCTTATAAAAAAGTATTGACAAGAGAGTCCTTGTTCTACGAGGTTGTTGATAATGAACGAAGACAACACTGACTTGCCGGTTGCGGCCCCACCGTTCAGCCAGAGAAGGAACGGTGCTGAATCTCGGACGTGTAACCATTCGAGGTAACCCTTCTCCTCAAGAAACCAATCGTTGGTCCCTTGAGCCCATTGGTCTCGGAAAAAGATGTAGTCTATATCTGGCAGTTCTGTAATGGCAAGCAGGGACTTCAAATCGTGTGACTCCCTCCGGTTTGGTAGATGCGGCTTATCCGATCCACTTGTCGAAACAATCTTGCTAACGAGTGATCTGAGGGCGTTTCTTACTGTGATGTAGTTGGGATCCCTCGGACTATCGTACTTGCAAACGTTGTGATGATCTGCGTTCAATGCCTTGGAAGTCTCTCCAGGGTACCCAAGTACAGATGAATCCTTCTCAAGTATCATCTTTATTTTGTTAGCATAAAATCAAGTTGTTTTCTGCCGAGAACAACATACAACTCGGGCACTCTTGAGTCCAATTGAGGTAGACTGAGTTTCATAGAAAGAGACGATGTCTAGTCTTGGTGCAACATGGCGAAATTGTTCGTTGAGCTTTTGCAAAGTGAATGAGTTCCTCGCAAGTTCAGATACATACTGCTTCGAATTCGTGACAAAGGTTGATCGCAAGATCCGGTCCAACAATTCAGCCAGATTCGTACCACGATGTGGGGTTGCAAGGTGATTGCAGAGATAGCTTTGATTATTGATTCATACTTGGGATCATTCTGACCTTGCATATATGCCTGTACGCTGTCAGCGTGGCACAGGTGAATTAGCGGACATTTTGACCTCCTTGATGATGAGTCCTCCCATACTGTGGACCACAAAAACAAGAGGGACCTTGTGTCAAAATTAGTCTTGCCTCAGACTCTGATGTTTGTATCTTACTCACATCTCCTATATTCAAATCCTTTTTCTGCTCATCCTTCGCGTACTTGAGATCAAAAAGCAGATCTTTGGCAAAATCCAGTACTGAGGTGCTGACACTGCCTGCTGTGCGGAAATTGGCATTGTATCCGAATGTAAGGATTCTGGTCAGACAGACATCGGGTTCAAAGGGTAGAAATTTTAATGGCCAGAACAGCTCCGGGTCTTCATTCTTCGACCACGTCCTTCGGCTAGTTCCTCCAAGACCGTGTACGAAGACAATATCGGCCTTGTGGCCACTTTCAGGAGTATAGAGGATACTTAGACCTAGTGGCCCAGGATCGATTTCGCTGACTTTTCGAGAGTGATCGCTAGGTTTTCGAGAGGATAGATAGGTAGACTTCTGAGGGAGCGATGTTGTGGATCTGGCATGATCCTCTTGGATTGGAACAGAGACATCAGATGAGCTCGAGTTGGGACTATGAGAGTGCGATGTCGTCCGCAGAAACCTCGGTTGACGATCTTCATCACTGGGTTTCCTTCTGAAGCTGAAAGGTTTCTGAAACTACCAAAAGTGATGATTAATCAAATGCCCGATGCACTTTGAAGAGTAGGACTAATCACTGACCATGATATCTGAGATGACTGTGCACTTCAGCTGATGGAATCCGTCTATCTAGTTGATGTTCGCTACTGTGATAGACTATGTGCACTAACTGGGAGGTGCTGCGGACGTGTGCCAGTGTGGGTAACACGAGATCAGCGCTCGTAAGGAGATCAATATAATTGCACTGGCGGCGTCCTTTCGAACTGAGAGCTGGCGCAAATTTTACGCGGTGCTGCTTGGAGATAGCTTAGTCCTAGGCTGAGTCATTTAGGATACTGAAGGATGTGAGCGAACTAGCGCCGATGGCTGCATGGCGTGACGTTGATTTCTCCGAAGTATACCAATGGTGTTGCTTCTCGCAAAGCAGTTAGTACTGCACTCAGCTCCCTGCAGCAATGACAGCGTAGACTGTAGGCGCGTGTGAGTTGGCCCTAATGGTCACCGCGGCAGCCAGAGAATAAAAGCACCCGAGAACACCACAGAAGAGAAATTCTGACCGAGCAGCAAGAATGAGCAGAGTCAGTATGTGTGTATTTATGTCCCACTAGGACGGAGCGCCCTTTAGCCATCTAGAACAGAGGGGAACTGTTCTCAGCGGCACTCGGCCTTTCGGGCGTGCCCGGTTAAGACGGTTGTGATTAACGTACATATGTAGATCTGAGGCCCCCACTCCTGCAGCTGAGCCACCTCAATCACCAATCAAGTTGGTATCTTTAAATAACTAGTGATGCTTTGTTCCCTTCCTCGAAATATCTTCGCCAATCTGGTAGTTTTATTTTAGGTCTCATCTAGTCTTCGCAAATTAGGTTGCTGCTGTTAGTAATGGTAGTAAACTGGCACTGCAACAGCTCAATATTGGAAACATTTGCCTGAACAACCATTGAGAACTGGTGTGCTTGTAAGGGTGGTGCCAATCATCTTGAAGCCCGCAACTTGGGTCTGTGATCCCTGCACAGGACGGACCCGATTGGCAATGATTGGGTCCCAATTGCTTCAATCCACGTAAACGCCTGCAGTAGCACATGTTCCCCCAACCTCTTCCTGAGCTGAGTTGAGGCACGAGCAGATCATACGCATAGTATATATACATATAGTACTAACTTGGTTTTGACTCCTTATCATACTGAAAGATGCCAGACTCATCTGCGTGGGAGTCGGGGATTGATGGAGACTTTCCGGTCCACAGGGCCGTTGTTGAGGGTAAGGTTGCCCTCTAGAGGTTGTTGATTGGCTGAACGTGACCCCAACTTTGCAGTCATGCCCAGAGGAACTAAGGTAGTTTCGGCGCAGTCTTGTGGTATATCTGCCTGGACGAAGACCGCGAAGATATCTGCCGTTCTGTCCGATGGAAGTCCAAAGAGATACTTCGTCAAGGTAAGCATACCCTCATCCTGTTGTATCGTTGCCTTTTGTTTAGAGGGATGCTATTGCGCAGTGCGCGACAGGCCAAGGAGCACGAGCTTTGGCGGAGGGCGAATTTCATTCTGCATCTGCCATCAATGCTTTGGTTCCAGGATTGGTGCCGAAAACAGCTGGATGGGGCCAGTACCATAACGGGGAATCACAAGTATACTTCTTCCTAGGAGACTTCCACGATATGGATCTCTCTGCGGCTCCAGAACCGGTTCACTTTACATCTCAGATAGCAGAGCTGCATCGGAAAGGAACGTCTCCGAATGGAATGTTTGGATTTCCTGTTCCCACCGTGTGTGGCATAATGGAACGTACAGTAACCTGGGAAAAGAGCTGGGCGGTTTTCTTCACCCATCAACTCAAGGATGTCATCAAATACGATAATGAAACAAATGGTCCTTGGCCAGAATACGACGCCGCTTGCAAGCAACTTGTCGATGTGGTCATACCGAGGCTCTTGGGAGCTCTGCAGTCTGACGGCCGTGAGATCAAACCAACATTGATACATGGTGATCTATGGGAACGGAATGTTGGCATTGACATGGAAACGGGTGAAACTGTTGTCTTCGATCCTGGGTGCACCTATGCCCATAATGAAATGGAATTTGGGACATGGAGATGCTCCTGGGCGTTTCACTTCAACTCGCCGATCTATATGCGGCTCTACCAACGACATCTCGAGCCCTCAGAGCCCGCCGAAGAATGGGACGACCGTAATCGGCTTTACAGCATCCATCCGTATCTAAATGATTCCGCAGGACATCCGGGAAGTGTCTCGAGGCAAATGTGAATGTGCCTTCTGAACATCAAGAGAGACTGCTAACTCATACTCTGTAGAGCTTATAATGATATGCTATATCTTTGTGAGAAATATGGACCCCTGGAAAGCCTCGAGAAATACGATCCTGAGAAGGATGTGAGTGTTACAGGTGCTTACGTTCCATTTGTCATGAGTCAGCTCAAGTGAAAGCGGAGACTGGTCCATATCATAGAAGCTGAGAACGTGATAGCTTGGATTGGAAAAGAAAATATCAAAAAGCAGCTATGTTGTCTTCGAGCTTTATTCTTAAGACGTAGCGCATTATACTTCTATGCCTTATCTGGGGTCTAAGGGTTCCTGTTACCGAGCTGGCGAGGTAAGGGCGTGGCACGATCAGACCATTTAGTGCGTGCAGGGGCCAACGAATAGAATATCAGATGTGCTAGGTTGATTTGTGTCTACGTCTGTTACCTGCTCGGTTCTGTTTGAGAGACGCATGGCCTTTTCGAAGACTCTCTACATACTCGAGCGTGAGTCGTGCGGACTGGCTTTGAGCAGCACATCACTACTCGGAGCTTGGGCAATGGGCGCATTTCGTGGATTTGAAAAATGAGACGAGGGAGGAAAATAGGTTGGAACATTCAAGAAAGGCAGCCTTGTTGGCCACACACCGACATGCCCCTAGAGCGTACGACAGGCCAGTCCGTCCAACACACAGATCCATGTAACCCGCCCCGCGTCTTATACGGCGTTGTCCCGGCCCTATTTTCGACTGCCGCATTGACCATTACACTGTATGTGGCATTAATAATTGCTCTTTATCCATTCTCCTCCTCCGGATCCTTGAGCTGTCCTCCCATTCCATCCTCTCCCACAAACATATTCACCGCTTTGACAACCTTCATATTAGGCGTCCCCGCCGAGATCTCCATCGGGGACTGGAGGGTTCCGGAGGGGAACAGAGGTAGACAAGCAATCGAATGTTCGTCAGGCGTGAGGATGGTATTGACGGCGAGTTGTGCTTCGAGGCGCTCGGTGCACGTCAGATGACCGGACATAAATCGAAGTCGGCATATCTGAGAGTGTACTGTTCTTGAATAAGTCGATTTAATCCTCCAGTTGCCAATGAGACAATAGAGGTCAATGATGCGGAGCATTATCTGCGGAGCATTATCTTGAATGCACAGATGAATCCATCTGCCGTGAATCGTTCACAGGATCGCTAACGCTAGGAGTCATCGTATCGGCGGTCTTTGTGGACGATGCTTAGCACTCGTCTAGAGCTGCAGCGATTAGATTCTTAAGGGGGGGAGAACCCTCTGAGTATGTCCTTATAGATTCTTTTCGCAGCTGCAATGCCCGGGTGTGAACGAGCCACTTCGAATAATTCTTCTCGTGAAATTGATATACTGGTGACTGGAAGGATAGATCATGAAGCCTGCCTTGGGTGGACATCTTGACAGATCATGCTGCAGTCAGCGATGGGCAGGAGAAGAATAGGGTCGCACAGGGACAAAGGCTGAGAGGAAGAGTAAAGGCATCAAAAGTCCTGCACCTGCCAAGACTTCCGCACCAAACCCCAGTGCGCTTAGGATTCATTGGGAGTTGCACCTAACGGGGTCCATTGCCCCTGTTAGGCTCAATAGGAAACTTAGGAGACTCTCAAGCTCAATCTATACACTGCTAGGAAGTCGTCTTAAGGTACTTCGCTGTCGACCTCCGCAGTGCTCCGTAACAATCTCAATATCCGGGTGGCACTTGTGAGATACTAACGTGGCGCTAGCCAGCCGAAAAAATCTTAAAATCTCCGAAAACCAAAGCCAAATTTTTATCGCCTCTCTTTGCCATTTGGCTCAGATCAAGTGTAGTGTACCTAGGTTCTAAACTTACACACTGGCGTCGACTGCTGCTAACGCGCTGCTATATCTGTTCTTTTGAGTCTAATATCTGAAATTGGTCTGCGGACCTTTCGTATATTGAATCAATTTTTACAAGCCGTCGAGTTGCCTCTGGGCTTGCTCATGCTTCCTGGCACTGTCATCGGCCTTACATTGCCGCTGGTTGACGCGACGCGCTTTTCTCATCAACCTCCTCAGCTTGCCTGGGATCTTGGAGAAAGAAGTCTCGAGCAATGGAGGAATCAGTGGCTGGGAAATGTGGACGAAAAGCAACAACGAGAGCAGGAAAGCACACCATAAAAGCGGGATTGATATCCAGTGTTCCCGTATATGACAGATACCTACCAATGGCTTATGATTGTAAGTCACTCAGTTGGCGAGGAACGAGCCAAGTGCGTGGTACGGGTATCCTGTACCCTACGGAGTACGGTAGTCATGTATGCCTCCGCGGGTAGGATTGGAATTGTCTCATTTCAAGATACCTCAAGTCACAGCAAATTCTTGTCTACATACTTGCAAGGCTCCCTCATCAAAGATTTTAGTATCTAGGTAGACAAGGAAACGCCCATCAGCCTGCTTAGGGCAAGTCTATGCAATGACGTGAAATTTTGCCGTAGAGTACCCCGCCAAACAACTTTTCAGTTGAGTGAGTTTTCTGCTGCAGCCCTTTCCGAAACACAGCTCCCTCTGTACGGAACCCACGGCCTTCAGACTGTCTCCACATCACCGAATCTCGTCAACTGCCAAGCTCTTCGTCATCCGCAGAGGACCTAGCTTCCAAAGGCACCTTAAGAACGCTGCTGCTCGAACAATGTCGGAAATCACACATCCCACCATCAAAGGTATGTGCGCGGAGCTCTAACTTGATCTCTACTCATCTACGACGAGCCTGAGCTGACCAAGACACAGATGGTTGGTTCCGCGAGATCTCCAACATGTGGCCTGGCCAGGCCATGACGCTCAAAGTCAACCAGGTCCTCCACCACGAGAAATCCAAATACCAAGACGTCCTCATCTTTGAATCCAGCGATCATGGCACCGTACTAGTACTTGACAATGTCATACAATGCACTGAGAGAGACGAATTTGCGTATGTCTCAACCAACCTTCTCTTCTTCACTGCAGCCTTGCTGATGGGGGAACAGGTACCAAGAAATGATAACCCACCTCGCCATGAACTCTCACCCCAATCCCAAATCCGTACTCGTCATCGGTGGCGGTGATGGCGGCGTCCTCCGTGAAGTGGTTAAACATTCCACAGTCGAGACTGCCATCCTCTGCGACATCGACGAATCTGTAATCCGCCTCTCTAAGAAATACTTACCGGGCATGAGCATAGGCTTCCAACACCCAAACGTCTCTACACACATTGGTGACGGGTTCAAGTTTCTGGCGGATAAGAAGAATGAGTTCGACGTCATCATCACGGATAGCAGTGATCCAGAGGGTCCAGCAGAGAGTCTGTTCCAAAAGCCATACTTCGAGCTGTTGTACGGGGCGCTGAAGGAAGGCGGGGTTATCACGACCCAAGGTTGTCCGTCCTCATCCTTCTGCGATGCTCAGACATTATTCTCTCCCTCGACCTAGCTAACAGTCGCGGCAGCGGAAAACCAGTGGCTTCACCTCTCCCTCATCACCGACCTTAAGAAATCCTGCAAGGAAGTCTTCCCAACCGTCGAGTACGCCTACACCACCATCCCCACTTATCCTTCGGGCCAGATCGGCTTCATGGTATGCTCCAAAGACAAGGATAGAGACGTCACAACGCCAGTTCGGAGTTGGGATACTCAAGAAGAGGATAAGCTGTGTCGATACTACAATAAGGAGATTCATAAGGCAAGCTTTGTGTTGCCAACATTCGCAAGGAAGGCATTGCGATAAGGAGAGCACGAAAGGGTTGCACACAAAGATATGAAGGATTGGCCTGTAGAATACATCGCAATAAAGGATCTGAAGATTTGAGACGGAATGCAACGCAAATAACGAGGCTAATGTGCTGTTGGCCTGATGACTACAAGCTTCACGAACATAGAGCCGGCAGTTTGACGAGCTAGATACCCAATCAACGAGTGATGACATCTATACCGGTACTATCTCCACGACTTCGCTGCTCAGAACTTAGTGTCAAACTGGCAACGCTAGCTAAGATGTTACTTTAGAGCTCGATGTGATGATACTCCACAGGCTTGAATTCGGAAAGTATCATAGACAGCTCTCCATAAACGGCTTGGATAGTTCTCTACTATTCTGCGCCGTGAGCTCCACAGTCGCTCATATAGCTGGGAAGTTCTACTGTGGCAACTGCTTCTAAACCTTGTCGGGACCAAAGACGGTAGAAGCAGAGGTGAAGAGCATGCGCATTGGTCCATACCGCAAGACTCGATCCTGAAGGTGCTGAAGCGCTCGTCTTGTCATCTGCGGTTGAAACCGCGAATGCAACTTGCTCAAAATTTCTCTCACTGCTGCGGTGGTCTCGTTGCTGCGGTTCCGCGTTCTCGCGCTTTCCTGTGCTAGACGATCATTTTAAGGTGATCTTGGGACTTACCAGTGCTAAGCAGTAATTTGCGTCCTTCAATGCAGGGTACTTTCTGCTGCCATGCAGCATCGCTCGGGACTTGCGTGCCCAAATGTCCGCCCATAGGCGATCAAAGGACAGGGCTGCATCATCTTGTTTTAGAACTTCGAAAGCGGATACAGATTGGGAGATGCGCAGGCCATCTTTGAGTAACCTGAGGTTAGCTGGTCACTGACCCACTGACCCACTGACCACAGCACCAACATCATGTACTCATCGTCATTGCTGATCACCGGCGATTATCCCTTAGAGCACTCACGGTCTCATCATCGTTGCAATCTGGAAAACCTGCTTCCCTCCCTGACTTTCAGGATACCACTAGGCGCTAGGAGCCTACCGTGGGTCCTTGTCACCGAGAAGTTCTCTTTCGCAAAAAGCTTCTGCACGGACATAAAGACTACAAGAGCAAGAAAGGTGGGGTAGGGCCGTCAACGCTGACAAAGCAGGATTCTGTGCCACTGAGCAGATATTTGGTATTTGCGGGCTCCGGTGTGGAGACAGCACATCCGTCGAAGGCGCACATGCTAGGACAACTATCGAGCGGATAAGGCACCACGAAATCCACCCATAAGCCTGAAATTCGATGAACTATCCTATACCAGAATGAAAGGCATATACCGAAGTGCCACTGAAACTCCATGGAGAAAAGATTAGTGAAGCGACTGATCCTTTCGGTCCACCCCCGACTGCAATACATTTCGGCTCCTTCCACGTACCAGAGTACTAGAAGAATCTCGGTTGGACTAAAGGTCATTTGGTACCGCTCATGCTCATATGGTGATTGGCTACCCCCAGTACCGGCACTAGGAAAAAAGCACGCAATGCTTGAATCCCGTCTTATGCTTATGACGAACGAGCCCGCTTGGTAAAAGCGGGAACATGCGACTTCCATCCTGCACGATAGGGACATCTTATAGCTTTCATTGGTTTGGTATGCAGGAAACATATGACTTCAGCTTCCCATTCAGGAACAGGTTAAGCAAACATCGATTGATCATGGAGGAAAGCATCTATTTTTATAAGGTTCGAGTACCTGCCAAGCCTGGAACTGTCTTCTCCACGATCAGCCTCGACAAAAACCTTCACCGCTCGAGCTTGTGCAGGTACCCCCGCCTGACCAATTTTCTATTGGCCAAATCCAAAGGGAGGCGGTCACTACTCAGCTCATCAGCGCATATTGTGACGGTGGAGGATGCCCACTCCACACGGTGAGAGAAAGGCTTGAACCTAATCCAAGAGAATGAAGTGCAGTCCTTCACAGGCAAGACAGCAGTCGCAACACTCAGAACTCGACGGAAGATGTATTGTTGAAGTCCTAAGAAAGAAGAGGAGAGAAGCAATTACATGACTGCAGTGTGAAAGGTAAGGTGTTATGTAGAGAGTGTGTGATCTGGGAATCGTTCGATGGACAGAAAGAATAAAAGGAAATACAGAGGCGCCGCCTTCGTGATGACGGCTCCTTCCTCTTTCACTCTCACCGCTCTCCAGTTCCACAAGAAACTCTCAGCTACCCTGTCTCTCCACTCTTATGATTAATTATAGAACACCTACAAAAGCCACCGTCTTCCCTACCAGCACTCTCCCTTTACATACCTACTACCCACCCATCCTTTCCTACTCCTATTCCTAGAATTCAACATCACTTTCACCTCTATCAGCAGAACCTTTACCGCGCCGGTTGATCCTCCCCAAGAAGACGACTGCTTGTCAAACAGCCATCCTGGTAAGCAAGAGGAAGTCCCTGCCAAGCGTGTTGCGCAACCCATGTTGATCCCCCTTGTCAAATGATGGAAAAGTGAGAGAACAAGAAGTCGCAAGCATTGAAGCCATCGTCATCGGAGTTAGGCCGGACTGGCGTTCCGGCACTGCTAATTGCTGATTGGCCGGGACATGTGTTGCGCTAGCGGGTGGTTACCATTGCTCTCACTTTGTCTGCTCTTCCTTCACCTTGACACCAGCATATTTTCTTTTCACAACAATAATAACAGCAACAACAACAACAAAAACAACAACAACAACAACATTCTCTTCAACTGCCACCTTTTTTCCCAATGTCCACACAGTACATCTTTCTGTCATCTTCCTTCATTCTCTTCTTCCATTAAGCACTTACACTTCACTTCACATCACACTCCTTAAAGCGAGCCGCAAGCCGGCAGCTCTTCTGTTAACTCGTTTCTCATACTTGAGCGATCGCCCGGTTGCGTCGACAAGTACAGCACAGTACAGCACAGTACAGCAGAATCCCACGTTCACTCACTGTACGTTATTTTGCATGTACTGTTCTCGTTCCGGAGATCATAGTTTCTTACAATCAAATTTGAGAGCATGGTCATTAGTCATCACTGATTCGTTCCCTTCACCACCTTCGCGCGACCGCATTGTCTGGACGCGTCACTAATGTTTACTCTCACCAATAGTACATCCAACATCCATACCAAATCCCACAGTCGGCAGGCCAGCCAATTGCAGTCTTTGATAGACCCTACGCCGAGATCTAGCTTAGCTTCATCAGCCACAGGCACGTCGAAAGGAACCGAACAATGCGTTTTCGCTCTCTTTCCGATGTCATTACTTTGACGGTAGCGACAGCTGGAACTATTGGTGAAGCTTCGCCAACTCCAACCCACAACCACCAGCGTCATCATGTGGTGAGGCGCTCGGTTGTAAAGGTTTGGAAGACGGTGGATGTCCCATTCCCAGAGCCCACTGTTAATGCCTTTGTCCTCAATGGCAACATTGTGGCGCAGGACCAAGTCTGCAAAGGCATCGATGATGGCACCTTGGTGTGGGAAGACGCGGCCAACGCTCTCTCAGAGTGCTTGGCTTCCAGTACAGAAGTCGCTGCAAAGCCACTAGCCTCTACCACCGCCACCCAAGTTGCTCCAGCTCTACCGTCAGTAGCCGTTGAACAGAAAGAGGATGTCAAGGCTCCCTCGGTCCAGTCCTCGCAAGCACCTGAATCTTCGACCGAGCCGGGCTCAAATACACCGGAGCAATCAGCGACGACCACCTCTGTGCAAGCGATTCAAACTACATCAGCTGACGCTGCGCCAATATTCACCTCTCGGGCTGCCGCACCATCTCCGGAAGAGACATCTTCTTCCGCACCGTCTCCGGAAGAGACCTCTTCTTCCGCATCGTCTTCGGTAGAGACCTCTTCTCCCCAGTCTAACAGTACATCTGAAGGTCAAGGTCTTGAGCTAGAATTCCCAGACGGCACAATCGACTGCTCAACTTTTCCCTCCGAGTACGGACCAATCGAAGTCGAATGGGCTAATCTTGGCGGCTGGGCTGGCATCCAGTACGTTACAGTCGAGAGCGGCTGGGTGACCAATATTGTTACTGCCGTTCCCGGAGGCAAAGGATGTGTTCCAGGCGCCATGTGTTCGTATGCATGCCCCCCTGGCTACCAAAAGTCCCAGTGGCCATCGACTCAAGGACAGTCCGGCCAGTCTGTCGGAGGGATCCAATGCAATTCGGATGGCAAGCTCTCTTTGACCAATCCCAGCCTATCAAAGAATCTCTGCATTCAAGGGACCGGAGCTACAACTGTCGAGAATAAGCTTGCCAACAATGCCGCCATATGCCGCACGGATTATCCTGGTCTGTCAATCGCATACCTAAATTACAGCAAGAACTGACTGATTTTACTCAGGAACCGAAGGCGAGGTTGTTCCATTGAATACTCAGCCTGAGAGCACCAGTCCTCTGACTTGCCCGGATGCGAACAACTACTTTGAGTGGAACGGGCTGCCGACGAGCGCACAGTACTATATAAACAACCAAGGTGTCGCCGTTGAGAATGCGTGCACGTGGGGCACGGACGGTTCTGATATGGGCAATTGGGCCCCTTCTTTCCTCGGTGTCGGTCAAGACGTTTATGGCAAGACCTGGCTCTCAATCTCGTCAACCGCACAGAACAATCCCAAATCGTACTCCCCCCTAAACTACACCGTCACGATCGAGGGCGACACCAGCGGCAACTGCAGAGTCTCTAATGGCAAATACTGTACTGGTAATAATTTCGATGATTGTAATGATCAGGGTTGCACTGTTAGTGAAACCCTTTCCTCCCGGCGACCATACCACGTACTTACTGCAGTTTAGGTCGAGCTCATGAGCGGCCAAGCGACCTACGTCCTGTCGGACTAAAACTTCCGGAAGCTGCATCCACAGAATGAAATACGAGCTTCACGACTAGGATATCCGAGAAGCCACATTGATAGCTGCTTAAACTTGGCTTCTCTTGCAAATATCGAGCCGGTCAGATGGGATAAGCGCGCCTTCAACGCTGTACGGCGTCAGTCTCATTTAAGTGTATTTCCACCCTTGTGAATGCAGCACGATTGGCTGCAGCTTCAACATCCAGTCTCTCGCCTTGGTTATTTCGCGAATTAATGGATGGATGCGTTATCATGACACAAGCTCTCAGACGCCGGCCTGTGGCTTTTTAGATGAGTAACGATTGTACCGATGGTTGTCCCGGTAATCACGACTTTGCGGGCGCTGCTGGGCGGCTAGCATTGCTTATGTATCTAGGCAACTGGCATGGTCGTTGCTCAAGCTTCGGTTACCCTTCTCCTATTTGGTGGGTGGAAATGGGGATTCTTCGTCGTGTGCGATCTTCGACTGTGGGACATATGTTGGCTTGTCAAGATCAGCCGGTACCTCTGCTCCTATTTGTACATACTTCTCCGCCACCAGCAAATGCCCCTAGCCTTTTAATATTAAAATACACACACTCCTTGAATCATGCTCCAACGCAAGCTGTAGGCAACAATGATTTCGTACGTATTTCATGCACAGACTTCGCTGTTCTCAGAACCAAAAGCTTTTGTATGACCTCTTCGTTCGACGTCACCAGGCTTCCTCATGCCGGTCTTTGCCACACGAGTGCAATCAAGGAAAACTTCCATATCTATTACGGCAAGCGTTGGAGACGTGATCGCTACCTTAAAAAAAAAAGTGAATATATACAGGCGCGGGGTGGGTTGGAGATAAATTGTATTCCGTTTGCTCTGGACGAGAGGGATCGGATGAATGAGGATCAATTAACCGGCTCTCCATTCGATGTGCACTCTATCATTATTGAATACTATTGACTCTCTCATCATTGAATACCATTGACTCTTTCATTCCGTTCTGTTACCCGCTTTCATTCGATAGAAGCGTCTCTGGAGATGGTTGAGCGGGATGGATGACTGGCTAGGGTTTGTGTCTGGGAAGAGGATGAGGTGGATTGGGTGAGGGGGGTGAGGGGGTTGAGGGGGTCAATGAGTGGGGTCAATGAGGGGGTCAATGAGTCCACTTTACTCTAAGGTACTCTGATCTATTCTACTCTACTCCACTCTAATCTACTCTCATCATAGCCCCCTGTCTAGTTTGCGTATTCGGCGAGCCGGCAGCTGGAAACTCGCCATGACGCGAGCTCGACTGCTTCGTGAGGTCTGAGCTTGTAGTTTATCCAAGTCGCGGCACCAATCGCTGATGCCTTGAAGTATTTTCTTCGCCTTGTCCGACCTTTCTTGCGGCTGGTCGAGTGACTGCGACGTTATGAAGGGTGGTGAGTGTGTCGGCATGCTTGAAACCCAACCCCCTCGCCTCTTCTCTTCTCTCTTTTTCTCTTCTCTTCTCTTCTCTTCTCTTCCATTGAGAGCTTGCACCTAAGGTCCTGCGGGCTTGTGGGAGCGGTGCGGTACGTTGGCTGGCCCTCCAGTATTTCGTAGAGTGTATGGATTTAGGGGCCCAGGTGCTTCTCCCGAGCATCGAGAACTTCGCCGAACAGGACCTCGGCTTTAGCCAGTTGGCTGATATAATGAGATACTTCGGCAACATTTTACATGATCGTCAGAGTATCGGGACGGTTGACTCTCAATTTTGCCTTTCTTTGTGCGAATACCCGTCCGTAGAGGACGAACGCGTCCTCATACTTTCCCTGGCGATGGCGTATCCAAAGACTGTATGGAGTTTGTTAGGGTGCGGTGGACGTTGTTGATTTCAATACCTTTCCCTCAATTACCTTACCGATAAAGCTCAACAAAATCTTCAAGTCGACCTTTACGGCGGTAAAGATCGCCCAGACTCTGGACACTAGCCAGGGTATCAAGATGGTTTGGATCAGGATTCGCCTTCCCGCTCAGTACGCGCTCCTACAAATTCTGACATTCAGCCTATTTACCCCGGGAGCGGTTGATGTTGGCAAGGCCCTTTGCAACGGCAAGAGCATCCCCGGTGCTCTGGCCCAAGATCTTGTTTTCAGTAAGCGAGAGCGCGCAAGTACAACTTCTCTGCATCCGAATTTCATTGTGGTTGACGCTATTCATCCTCGCCGTCTCTGTGTGGCTTTTGTGCATTTCAACTCGTTATTGCATTGAACCCGGACCATTGCCGAAGACTTTTCCGACTTTTCCACCATCTACACAAACATCAATACCTGTAGTTTCTAATTGGAGGAGTGAGTGTCGAACGTACCATCATCGAAACACCATACTTTTGTCTTGACGGTCTCAAAAAAGATACGTACAACAGATTTGGGTTTTACTCAAGTACGATTTCTGGCAGAGTCATCTTGCCCAATTCATATGCTGTGAGGATTCGCCAAAACTTTCTAGTAATGTTGAAGTTGAGAGATGAAAATCCCTAAGAGCGAAATCGAATCTTGTTGTATCTTATCCCACGCTTTCGAAAATTATATTTTTCTCTTCTTCCAAAGCACTGGAAGTTTGAGACTCAACCCTCTCCTACTGCTAAACCGAAATCTACCTGGGTTCTCCAGATGGAAAATTGTTTTGGTCAGCCATTAGTTTATTCATTGTGCTAATAATTAAAAGCCTGGAAAGATGGCCGTTGATGTCAGGGATGAAAACGTCGTGCACAGTTTTGACAAGCTAGCGACGATGGTCATCATATACCACGCTCCGTCTAGCATTATGCTTCTGGTGGGCCAGAATTTGTAGTATGTATCTCTGCGAGTACATTTCTCAGTCGTGCAGACGTAATAGTTCGAATTCTGCATCTGCCCAACATGGTCTAAAAAGCCGAAGACAGTTAAAATCACAATGCGCTTCCGACTCAAGAAGATCAGAAGAGCATAGAGCAATTCGGACCAGGCGACGATATCCAAAAAAATTCATCGGAACAATCAACGGAACACATGTGCTCGCTCTGAATATCTACCCAGTCTCTCGGTCTCAGTATCTCCTGCTCAACATGGACCCATATTGTTCGCAAGATGACCCTTTAGATCTCCTGGACGTCGAGGCTTCATGGAGCTTCCTTTGTTCTACGCAGGTCACACCATTATGTAATGTACAACTGCACCAAGGAAGCGGGTTGTAGCATATACCATAAGCACATGCAAACGATCAGAAGGCCGGAGGTTGCAGAGTCTGAGCCCAGGAGGAACGAGGGTGCCGTACGTCTACTCCTTGCATCACTTTGAGTGTGTTGCCAGGGGCGATCGACAGCGGACCTAGTCGCATGCAGCATCTACTTAGACCTTCTCCGGGAGGGTAAGAAGACAACTATTATTTTCGAAGCTGATACGTGAACGCCATACCCGCACAACGTGCTCCTTGTAAAGGAGTGGATAATCGTGATACCTAACGCAGTGGCAACTTCAGAGGAGTGAGCGCAAAATCAGCGGGAATGATGGGAAGCATACTATCTCGAATGAAGAGTAATTGAGGATCTGGACGGACGTGGGACGAACGAGAATACTCAGTGAGCTGGGCTTACCTAGTGACTGTGCTTAAGTAAATGGACTAGCATGTTGCATTCCTTTCACTTTCTTTCAGTGTCTATAACTTTATGGTGGCATCTTGAACTTGTTTCGTGCCTCTTATCTCCGATAGATCGATGGCATCTCAGTATCGTAATGAAAACAGGTGAAATTGTATCAATGGTTATGTGTATAGCGAATATATCTAATCGTAGCATACACAAGTCCACGGCTTGGTTTCATATGCGAACTCGAAACCGTAGGGCTGAAATTTTGCGCCGCGCCTCCCTAAGAAATAGCTGTCATCTTCACCAACCCAACACTTCCATGCAGTTCATCGAAGGACGAGTCGCAAACGGATACACTACCTCTTAGATTCATGGACCGATGAACAAGATAGCTCCATATGAACGGTTTCGCAGACCATGGCTTGGATGAGGGTGCTTTTGGGGAGAAAAAGGGCTTCTCTGAAGGCCTGAGAACCTTCGATGCTTTCCGTACGTCTTCCCCCTGGCTGATTGCGATTTCGATGCGTGCACAGTCCTGTCAATGTACAGCATAAATACCAGGATAGCGAAGCCCAAACCACATTTGACCGACAGTCCTCCCTGCTGCCGCCCAGCTAACAATTGTTTCTCTCAGCCAAAACCAAACCCACCTACACCCGGCGCTCCTCCACCGGCGGCTACACAACCCTCCTCCTCATCCTAATCAGCACCGTCCTCTCCTTCACTGAGCTCCGGCGCTGGTACTCCGGCCATGAAACCCACCTCTTCAGCGTCGAGAAAGGCGTCTCCCACGACCTGCAGATAAACCTCGACATCGTTGTCCCGATGCTCTGTTCCGACCTGCACATCAATGTGCAAGACGCTTCCGGCGATCGCATACTCGCTGGCGATATGCTGGCGAAGGACGCCACGAATTGGAAACAGTGGGTTGACCGTGTGAACACGCTGGAGCGCCAGGGCAAGGACTTGGCCAAGGAGCAGGAGGAGGATACGCATGTGGGCCATGTGCTGGGGCATGGGAGGGAGAAGAGATGGTTCAAGAAAACGCCGAGGTTGGGGAGGGGCATGCCGGGGACGAGCTGTAGGGTTTACGGCAGTTTGGAGGGGAATAAGGTGCAGGGGGACTTCCATCTTACGGCGAGGGGGCATGGTTATATGGAGATGGGGCAGCATTTGGATCACTCTGGTATGTCTTGTCCCGCGAAATTTTTTCTTTCAAACTTGCTTTTCCCGCCAAGTTTTGCCCCCAATTGCCCTTATTCGGAAGCCCGAGCATTCAGCGACGGCGCTGACACGGCATGTAGCCTTCAACTTCTCCCATATAATCAACGAACTATCCTTCGGTCCGCTCTATCCATCCCTCCTCAACCCCCTCGATAGAACCTACGCTACAACGGGCGCCAACTTCTACAAATACCAATACTACCTCTCCATCGTCCCCACAATCTACACCCGCACCCCCGCGCCTAAAACCCCATCCGCCAGCGCTCCTGCCTCGAACATACTCTCCACGTCCTCCGACACGATCATCACAAACCAGTACGCCGTCACCTCGCAGTCCCACGACGTCAACGAACGTTCCGTCCCCGGCATCTTCTTCAAGTTCGACATCGAGCCGATACTCTTGACGATCAGGGAGGAGAGGGAAGGCTTGTTGGCGTTGTGTGTCAGGGTTGTGAATGTGGTGAGTGGCATCTTGGTGGGTGGAGGATGGTGCTATCAATTGGCTGGGTGGGGCAAGGAGGTGCTGGGGGGGAGGAAGAGGGGAGAGAAGGATGGGATGGGTATGTTGCATGGGGGAAATGGTGCGATTGAGGAGGAAGAAGAGTGAGGGAGGGCACCTGTGCGTGCAAGACATATTGAGTCATGTATCAAAAGTTCAATTGTAAGGTCTAATGCAACATTGACAATTTAACTTTTTTTCAGCGCGTATAGCCAAAACCCCTGCCTGCATCTAAGCTCTTTTACTTTGCTCCAGCCCACATGGAGACTAGAGTGAGCGTCACCTCTATCATTTGACGCGCGAGCCGAGCAATAGTCGCGCGACGAGGTTGAACCACCACCGTGCATATGGATCCCAATGCCAACTTGGGCGCCACTGAAGAAATTAGTTCTAGAGCCGAATTCTTTGTCTCCTTCCTTCTGTTTCCGCGGTCATCGGTAGTTCTTCGAGATGAAACCAATGCCGCTCTGTCCAATGGAGCTCTGTACGAGTTCAGCTTTCAGATGGCATGTAGCATCCTTGTTTTGGTGTAGATAAGGAAAAATCTAAAGCATTGCAAGCATAGCCGTCCTTTGGCGTCTTGTACAACAATCTCGTATATGTTATACAGCATTCAGGCTCCGACGTTAGGTCCCACCAACATGCACTTCAGCTACTGAAGCTCCTGTATCTCCGGTCCTCTCGGCATTGAAAGCTGTCCGGATCGAGGCGTCTGGGCTTGCCCTGCTGGATCAACTGTCATATAGCTTGGCGCAGGAGACATGGTTCCGCCACGCTCATGGTCACCGAAGGCTGCTCCCGCTGTCGTGGCCGGCGAGGGGGGGCCATAAGGATTGAGAGCCGGCGCGTACTGCAAGTTTGGTTGCGGACGATGGTTTCCTCGGTCGTGGTCCGGCGCTATTGAGATGTTGGTACGCGAGCGGTTGCCGGTGGATGAGGGGTCTGCGGGGAAGCGTTGGGCGTAAGGGTTGATTTCTGGAAGCTCGGTTCCGTCGTAGCATGGGTCGTTCGGCCTTGCAGTCTTATTGGTACCTTCATGTCCGCCTGTTGGGGGTGGTGTTCGGCGACTTTTGTGCCACCAAAAGAAAACCAGGAGGACTATGAGGAAAGAGAAGGCAATTACTCCTCCTGCGACACCACTCTTGAATCCTGCGCTTTGAGAAGGGCTTTGAGTAGAGCTTTGAGTAAAGCTTTGAGTAGAGCTTTGAGTAGAGCTTTGAGTAGAGCTTTGAGTAGAGCTTCGAGTAGAGCTTCGAGTAGAGCTTTGAGGAGAGCTTTGAGTAGAGCTTAGAGACAGTGCTGCAGCGGGCGTCCCGGCCGTAGTAGTTTTCAGGGTAGTTGAAACAGAACTACTGATGGTGGGAGTAGAAGACGAGTCGGCTGAGGTAGTAGCCAGGGAGGTGGACTGCGAGGGCGAGGGCGAGGACAGTGTCATTGCTGTGCGTCCTGTAGTCGTTGGAACGGAACTTGAAGAACTAGCCGTAGTAGCAATCACCGTGCTTTCGGGCGTAGACGTAACGCTGCTGCTCACAGTCGTGCTTGTAACAGCAGAGCATTGTCCAGCATGTGCGCAATATTGGCCAATGGCACAACATATCGGCCCACATAACGTCTCTCCTAACCCGCTGTTGCAATTTAATGACGTTGCAGCGGCTGCTGCGGTTGAGGGAGTTTGCGTTGAACTCGAACTTGTTTCAAGAGCAGAGCATTGTCCAGCATAGGCGCAAGACTGGCCAGTGGCGCAACATATCGGCCCACATGACGTCTCTCCCAACCCGCTGTTGCAAGTCAATGACGTCGCAGCGGCTGCTGCGGTTGTGGAAGTCTGCGTTGAACTCGAACTTGCTGGCACGGATAATGGAACAAAGGAAGGCGATGGGACGGGTGACTCTGAGGTTGAGGAAACCTCGGCATTGGCGTCGAGGGAGAATCTACTCGGTGATGCATCGCAGCAATCCGTGCCCCCGCTGAGCTCTGGTCGGTTTGTGTCGCAGCAGTAGCTACCTGTTGTACAACATACATTCTAAAACAGCCTCGTTCCCTTTGGCTGTGTCATCTAATGTCCATCAGCCTCGAAGCTTCGTATATAAAGACAGTTGTGTTAAATACCATAAGTGCAGATGTCAGGACATCCGGGGCCCCAACTCTTATCAGTGCAGGTATAGCGACCGTAGTAGTTTTCGTTCTCTAGATAGCACAGACCATTGGCTTGACAGGCCCAATTTAGTGGACAACACGTCACTGCGCTCCCAGCGCCACAAGGGATGTCGTCCTCCAGCGACGGGTTTCCATTGGGATAAAAGCACAGCGCGTTCGACATCACTGCATCACTATAGCCTTGATAACAGCAAAGCGGCAAAGGATTTGGATTGAAGGATGAGAATGCTGTCTCAATGCATCAATCAAGTGAAAGAATGGACCAAAGGCTCATCCTTCCCACAGAGGTCGCCAATGTCATTACCACCGTAACCACGAGTATTTGCTAAGATGACATAGAAAGCCGCCTGCGATCTGCAAGGCTGCAAGGCTGCAAGGCAAATCACTTGATGCGGCTCTGCTTTAGAAGAAGCAGCCTCGTCGGCGTTACCCAATTCTGCGAGCCGAGGCGCAACCATTTTGCATATCAAAGCATCTCACCTCATTCTAAAGCCTGATGCTCTTTCCGGAAGGTTTGTCTCTTTAGCCAATGAAATGGTACTAAATTTTTAGCAAAATTCATCAAAAAGTCTTCTTGCATGCTGTTAGGCTGCACTGCAGCACACCATCTTGCATTTTCTATTCCAGGTTGGTAGCCCGATGCTCTGTCGGTAGATCCCTTTGAAGTCGAGGCTGCAAATCAGATCATTGACTGCGCAAGAACGCCTAGACATTTGATCTGGACCGCTTGCGTGCGGTATCAGAATGGGTAACGATGCGAGAAGGCATCGCTCATATTAGCATCTTCTTCCAGATTATAATTCTAGTGAAATGTAATCGCATCAGGATCGTGTATTTTCAGGCGACTTTGCATGTACTTTAGTGTCCCAAGATGAAAAACCGGCCTGAGTAGGTCTGATGATTCTGTCGAGTCACAGGCGAAGGCCATGCACCTAAGTCCTTCTGAACGCCCCGTTTTGCTTGCACTAGTTTAGGTATATGCAAGGACTTACAAAAGGGACTGGACTAGTTGAAAACGTGGAAGATCTCCAGAAAAAGGCGCACATGTAAGCAGTGATCAGCTCATATACCCCCCCGCCCTCCCCTACTGGCTTCATAGTTGCTTCACAGTTGATCATTGACAAAACATTAGGTACTCACAAGCATCGTCATAGTGGTGATCCTTGCCAAGCCGTGATCATGGTTCGTAAACAACCGCGCCTCAACGCTCATGTTAAACGCAATGATAATCACAACAGCTGATGGAGCCTAGCCTCCAAATTCGAATGTACCGCGACCTTTGCGACTGGGGCCTTCGAGACTTCCACCGATCCCAAACCCGCTTGGTTCGGATGGTTTAGCTCCCACCGTAATGGGGCATGGCCAGAGCGAGTCCGTCATCGATGGCATAGAGCGCACTATCAACACTCATGACGGCAGCCAGGATCTTGCACTGGGTCGGTCTCGGACTCACCGCCATCTCAAAGCTCTTAAAGAAAAGAGCGAGGCTTATGATGACTATTCGAACAAAACGCTGGGGTCAGAACAAACAGACTTTATGATACAACAACTAGAGAAAAAACCCGACCCACGACTACGGCGGACATACGCAAATGGCTTAGAGCTGGAAGAAATCTCAGAATCGGCGCCTGTCCTCACGGTGGGATTAACATTCCTACCAGGGGCGGACAAACCCCAGGTCAACCGCAGCGAGCAAACCAACATGGAAGGAAAAGCAGCTGACCAAAAGGATGCGCTTTGGCGGGTAACGACAGCAGGCTCACTTCTCAGCCAGTTCAAGGTATCTTCTGATTTTCAGATTGCGCATACTGACCAGACCGCGAGCATTGTCGCAAGAGCCAATTCCCAGGCACGTGAGCGAGACCGACAGTTCTCGGATCCACGGAAGGCGCTTGCTCGGCGTAAGCGAGACTGTAATACAGTAACCATCGACAGTGAGCGCGTGACCATCGTCAATGATCTTCGGACTGGAGATTGGGATCTGAAGGGGCTGCTGGTCGAAGTCGACTGCAGCGCCCTTTGGGACTTAATGCTCAATTATCGAAGTTTGATAGCTAGAGGGGGGCCCGACATGACGTTTGAGGAGACCAGGACCCTTCTTGACACAATGATAGAAGATGCACGTCGTCTTTGCATCAGAAGCCCGATTCTTTTTAGGATGTCCACGAGAGTACGCATCATAAATTCTGAGAACACGCGTTACGGGATTAATCATGGACCCAAGTTCCGAACCCTGACCACCAGCCAGGGTATCAAAGAGATCATCTCTTATAGCGCAGCATATTACAACTCGTTAGACCCTACTGATAGCAACGACTCAACACAAACCTACATCAGACCGCGATTCCTGCAGATTGTCGTGTTACTCTTGTCGCTCTTGAACAATGAGGATCTTGCGGAGCTCAAGGACTTCTTGGAAGCAACATACAAGCTCAAAGCTGACCGAAGGAACATTGAGTTACTAATTTTGAAGGTCATTCCCTTGTTGTCAATCAATCCGCGTGTATTTCTGAACGGGTTGGTGCCCGCCATTGATGGATTTCCACTAGACAGTGGCAGCCCTGACATAGATGAAGATCACAGCGATATCTGGAACATATTCATCAGCAGAATTCTCGCAGATGGCTATCTCGTTCCGGGAACAATTGAAGACCTCGGTCGGAAGCGCCTCTCATGGATTGTCAAATGGCCAGAGGATGGCTTCAAATCGACATGAATATTCAATAATCTGCAATACGCAGGACGTTTAAGAACGATCAACAATATCCCTCCTTTCGAGGTGCACCCTGGATCTGATTGCACCGAATTGACTGTTGTCTTGACAGACGATAGTAAATATGTCATTAGCCCTCAAGACCTCGAGAGTATCATGTATATGACACCAGGGAGCTATCCCGTGCAAGAGACCGCAGGGGGGAAACGTTGTTTTGATCTAGTGATTCAAGAGAGGCAGCTTGACGGCGAACTATATCAAGCGCTCAAGATGACGAACGATATGGTCTACAAGGTGAACCAATGTTTGGCTAATCCGAGACGAGGCGGCAATATGATGACCAAATTGGTCAGAAAAATTTCGGACCAGCAGCCATTCCTTAACGATATTAGAGGCTCCGGGAGGCTCGTGAAAGTATTCGCGATCTTGAACCATGCAGTCTTGGCGGTCACCTACAAGGTGGATGGGCGCAAGGTTAGTCGGATAGATGCCGTTCAGAACATGGCCCGAGACATTCGGCATTTGCGCGCCTTCGTCAGTCATATCGAGCAGCGCGGAGATCTGACGGATCATGGCTTTTTCGGCGTGGAGAAGCGTGAATTGAAACAAAACCTGGATCAAGTAAAAGCCCAGATCAACCTGGCTGAACAGAGTCGAACGAGGGTCGGCTTCGACAAAGAACTGTCCAATGAGCCGATAGCGAAGTGTTTATATCCCGAAGGAGTGAATTTGAACAAACGTGATGTCTGGCATGGGTATAGAGCATTCTGCCAGGAGAAAAATGGATCTTTGCACGTTGAGACCATAAAGGCAACTATCGGTGGCGTCAATTGGCTGACGGGCGAACTCATCGAGCTTGTTATCAATCAACAGCCGTCTAGGTTTTTTGTTACGCCTCTCAAAACGGTTCTGGAAGGTCACCGGGATGATGAGGTCCGAGTTGGTGACATTGCAATGCTTCTTGGCCAGTATGTTGCCATTGCGGAACGGTACGAAGACAGCTCTGGACCAAAGGCGGCTTTCAGCATGATCAACTGTTTGAGGATAGTGAGCCTGGAGGAACAGAACCAGAGTCGGCGTGGCAAGAATCGGATACAGGAGTTCGATGCCAAGGTTGAGTGCTGCTTCAAGTGAAAGCAGTCCTGGCTCTTCTCGTCAGATTAGCACATGGTCCGAAGAGTCTCAGCAAGAAATGGGTAGAAAGCCATCAGTAGTAGGGGCAAACAAGGGAATGTAGGGACAAGTAGGGCGTCGAAGGGTATTGAGTGCAGCGATCTAAGTGCCTGCAGGGGCGAAATTAAGATTCGTCCGGGAGCTACTTGATATAGCGAGGACACAATTGATCAAGATAGCACGCTGCACGATAAGTATTCCCGTCCTCGCTCTATCAATGGATCACCGATGTCCCGTCTTGCAATCAGCTTCTGCTACAGTAGGGCAAGCATCATCTACACTAGTACTCTCTCCACCGTGCTCATCGTCTTCTGAAGTCATCTTCCGTACCTGTGTATTCCCCATGTGCAGACGTCCATGCAGCTAAAATCGGCCATCAGATCGCCATGTAGATCTCGGATTGTCCACGCGCGGTAAAGGTCAACGTTCTCCTCATGCGCATTTGGCGGTCTCCTCTGCGTTCTTGGTATCGATCTAAAGTGAAGCTCAATCTTGATTGGTAATTACGATGCTGTCATATGCAGTTCGGCAGGTTGGGGAACATACGTGCTGAGATTGAATCAGGTCCCGGAGGCTGCCGAAAGAGCCAAGTGGGTTGACAGGAGGCACGCGAATAATTGAAAAGTGAGATGATTGCCAATGGCAAACGGGAAGGGAAAGGGCAAACACATCCATCGCAAGCGAACTATTGAGGATCGGAGGGTTTATTACATTGATTCTATGTAGACAGCATGCATTTATATTTTCTTCGTACTTTTTAAGAAAGCCGCCAGATTAGCACCGATAGATCTATGTTCCAGAAGCCTGGGGTACCCCGTTCGAGAGCGAGCCATATGGCACTGCAGCATAGTTTCCGTTGCAAGCGTAGTTGTACTGCGAGGCCGCCAGAGATCCCGCCTGGATGTTTAAAAAGGTGTTCAGCTCACACCACCCATCCGTCCTGTTGCCGCAAGATGGGAAGCTTGGACCAAGGGGGAGCGTCCTCTGGTTTACCAGGAAATGTACGTAGCTCGTAGGTGAACCAGGTATGTAGGCATTTGCTGCTGTAGTACGGTTGGCGGCTACGGGTTGTGGGGCCTTGATGATCTCTATGTCGATACGTGCTCCGAAGGGTTGAAGATGGGATACGATGAGCTGCTGATTCGCAGGCGGTCCCGTTGTCGGCAAGAACTGTGCGAATTGGGTGAAGCCGAACGCTGTGAGCACAGCCGCGAGGTTGGTATCATGGGAAAAGTCAAAGTAGAGGGTTTGGTTCAATGGGAATGTGCTGGTGTTGTTGTCGATAGTGATATTGGCTTGACCTGCAGCAGTATTCAAGGTGCGATTGGTCACTCTCCCCAAGAACTCTTGGACATATCCTATGCCCACTGCGCGGCCGGTTGGTGATTGGAAGTAGTTGTTCCCGGCAAAGGATAGATCAAGGGAATATTCAAAGCCTTGCCATTCTTGGTAGGTGAACAGATTGCAGAACGAGGAGTAGCCAAAAGCTACGGTTTCGTACGGGCAGGATGTTTGCGCACTGTGTCCATTGTCAGCATACAGGCGTCAAGAAGCGATTTCTGCGACTCACTTGTACACATCGGTAGTGCTCCAATTGAAGAATTTGCCGGAAAGAGCGTTGAAACGTGCTGTGGCATTCTTCAGATAGGTTGCTTGCCAAATGGCGCTGGCATTGCTCCCTCCCAAATTCACAGCGGTATTGCTGTTATTACAATTATCGTAGCCGGCAAGGGTGACATTATCAGGATTGATAAAGTTCCCTTCGATTTCGACCTCCAATGTGACGTTATTCGTCCAACTGAGGCCAAAAAAGCCCGCCATGAAGTATTCCGCGCTCTTCAGTATACGGTCTTGTGTTGTGGTTCGGGCGATGATCTTCGTAGAAGTATTGTAGAGATTTCCGTAGTCATAGTAGTGCAGCACGCCGGAGTCGAAGAGTTCTTGCTGCCCAACAGGGACTAAAATCTCATATCCAAGGCCATAGTTGAAATTGTTCAAGAAAGCAAGTTGTCCGGTGAAGTTCGCGGTCTTGTTCGCGGCCTATGAGAATTTCTGGAGTCAGCCC
Organism: Evernia prunastri; assembly: GCA_003184365.1. Taxonomy (NCBI): domain Eukaryota; kingdom Fungi; phylum Ascomycota; class Lecanoromycetes; order Lecanorales; family Parmeliaceae; genus Evernia; species Evernia prunastri. The sequence continues at coordinate 70,562 of NKYR01000105.1, forward strand.
AATATTTCGGACCGAAGAGTCTAAGTAATGAAAAACATGTGAGGGGTAAGAAAAAGCTTTCTCTCGTGGAAAGTGTCTGTAGGGAATAGGAAGAAAAAACGAGCCAGGAAGTATGTACCAAAGCGGTCAGTGTTGCCCCAAGCTTCCCAACGCCGTTGTTTGTTGTCGGATAGCGACTGCCATGGCGGTGCAGCACGTGGAGTTGGGTGATATTCGCTCCGGCAGGAAGAGGATATTCATTAACACCGAAACCACTACTATCGTTAGCGGACGCCTGTCATAAAGGATTCTTGCGACGGACGTAGGGTTTGGAAAGTAAGGGCTTAGTTGACCCATTAGCTGGAATATGCTCGCATTCTGGGTGTTGCCAACGATAGGTATCGCAGTCTCAAGAGGCTGGTTCGCCACGAAGGTGGCTACTCCGAAAGGAGCGGGATTGCTCTCGGCGAGGAAGGGCGCACGCCCTGTTGCCGTTGGACCTTTTCGCCCAGTCAGTTGATGGCTGTTCTAGCTTGAGCGATGGGAACATACCAGTGAATAGTTCGGGGGTGGTTTGAAAGAGTTGAGGCACCCTGGTAGTGCTAGAGTTGGCAGAGCTGGCAGTAGAAGCCGCTTGCTTCTTCTCAAGAACAGCTGCGCGCGTCAAGCTGAGCGCCGACAGCAGGACAAGGGATGCGATCAACATCTTGATCGCCCAAGAAGTTGCCTTTGGGTTTCGATCGAAAAGGTTTTGGGGCAAAGGAAGCTCTTCTCTGGCAGAGTGTGTGACAGAAGATAGAGGTAGATCTTGTAGCTGGACATGGTCGGGATCTTGCAGCTTTTTGTAGCTGTAGCCCATCTTGGGCAGTTTGCAGGCCTCCTTCCTCGTGCAGAATCATCATCAGCGCACGTGTTTCCGAGAATGAGATTGATTGATTGATTGGACCATCTGAATGCCGGTGTGTGGATGCTTGGTGCAAGGTACCGACATGGATGTGGATGACGATGGTGGGATTTGAGGGGGGGTCGGCCTGGGCTTTAAGTCGGGGGGGGGAGTGGAGCCTCAGCCAATGACAAGGTCGAATTGAGGGAGCTGATGTCCGCAAATCATCGCAATTCTCCGGAGGACTTCCTATGCACCGAATATGAATCAAGAAAAGGAACGAAAGTCCATGGACGACGATATCTACATTTGCCGTATCCTTTGACATGTTGGGTCAAGTGGAGCAAACGGCGTGCTGAGTTAACCCTGCTGTTTCAACACGCGCTCTGGCCCGAACCCAAAGCTCATTCCTGAGGTATCTTCTTAACTGCATTTTTGTACGTTCGAATTTTCTAGCTACCTCATGATGTACGTTCTCTTCCCCCGGACCCACGGCTACGGGTTAGGACGCATGCAGCATGCAAAAGACGCAGGATAGACAAGGATATCCCGTGGGAGTCCAAATCCCAAGAGTTGGTGTGAGTGGGTACGATGACTTGAGAAGCTAAGAAAAATAGTGCAGGAAGATCTATGACATGGAGGGTAACACGTGGGGTAGCAGGCTACATGGAAGAAGGCTGCTACGTCCTATCCATCAACGCGCTGCTAATACAAGTAATTAGCCGGGATGACGAAACCTTCATGTCCCAATATCCAAGCTGGCCATGTCAAACTTCACCTTTCATATATTCTGGCTTCTGCCTAGTCATTCAAGCCTAGATCTAGTAGCCTAGACGTACGATGATCAGCACAAGCTCCCACCATTGTTGTGAGTACAATTGGCTTACCACTTTGCTCTCTCCTCTTGTCGCCTCCATCATCTCCGCCACCATCGCTACTGGACACTGCTGCGGCTTTGATTCCCTGCTCATCACCTCTCAATTTCTCAAAATATGCTTTGATGTCGTCTGCCCCCACAGCTTGCCCGCTTTCGGCAAAGGGTTGTAAGAAGCTTTTGACTTTGTCCTTGAGGTGGTTATAAACCATGACACCCTCTGCAAAACAGAAAGCAGCTATGTTAGCCCAAGTCCACATCATTCTCATACCAAATGACACCATCCGCACGTCATGGGGCAGAAGCACATACCAATGGCTCTGACCCGGTCCACGTTGCTCAGTGCCGCCTCGCCCATATCAAGTAGACTTGCAGTGCCTGCGCTCTGCCCACCTTCTTCTCCGCTTTCAGATATCGGGGGCTCATACGATTCTTCTTCTTCAAGCAGTTGAGGGTACTTGCTGAGGTTAGGGTAGCAACTCGGACATCGACAGAAGCGTTCTCGGAAACCCTCTTTCATAAATATGGATAATGACCCTGTGGGAGACTCCGGAAGATAATCGTGATATCTGGGAATGGTTTTGTTCTTCTTCGAGTTTGAGGATTCCGATGAGTCGAGCGCAGCATCGTCGGCTGAGCGCTTCTTGCTATTGGTATCATTGTTCGCGACAGGTTGTAGTGATGGCGATCGTTTTGGCGGGTGATCTTCACTCCCGCCGTTCTTATTGGTCCCATTGCTTGTCGGGTTCACGTCTGTCGACTCCTCACTAGCCTCAGCTTGGGCGGTGGTGTATTCAGCAAGGCGCCTGTGAAGAGTGTCAGGGAATTCGGACAAGGAAGCTTCCTTAAAGGACGTTACCTTTGCGCTTCTTCCTTTTGCTCGCTGGAATCCTTGGCGCTGCCTTCACTTTTTGATGCATAGACCGGAGGTAGGAACCCTGCCGTTCCTGCGTACTGTTTGATCCAAGGATTGACGTTCACGCACTTATAACAGATGAAGGCATCGAAGTCATCTTCGCCAGGGAAGCCTGGCGGTAGTGGGTGGTCTGCATTTGCATTAATGGAACCATCATTCTCTGCGTTCCCTTCTTCTTTGGGCCGTGCCTGAGCCCGGGTCCAATCTCTCCCAAGGCCCACCACGCATTCTGGGTGCCACCAGTCTTCTCCGCAACCCCCGTCCTTTTCGCTCGCAAGGCCTAGACACTGGAACATAGTACCCTTTTCTTCTTGCGCATTATAGAATTCCCCACATCCGCAGAATCGATTCTGTGAGTTTTGATTGTAGGTATTTTCTGCAGCGGGAGTCTGCGAGTGTACTGGGCCTTTCATCCCTGTCGCTGGATCTATGCGAAGCGTGCAAGGTGAAGTTGATGGTAGTCTCGTAGTGCCACAGTCGCAGGTGAAGTTGCGCCGATTGAAGAGCTCGACCAACGTGTGCTCCCCATGACATGCGATAGAGCAGGAATAGCAGACGGCTGCTGGAGTGAAAGGATCCGAAGGCGAGGCAGGTGACGGATTGCAAGTCAAGCAGGAGAACAGGTTCTGGCGAAGAGGACCTAAAGGCTGTGTGCAGTATTCGAATTTGTATGGCAAGGCTTCGCGCGCGTCGGCTTCGAGTTGAAGCTGGCTGTCGATAAAATCAGAGGCCGTTTGGGAGTGTTGTGAGGCCTCAGAAAGGCTATCTCTGTGCGCTTCACCCGTAACACCATTCAATGGTTGGTCGACGCCCTGTGAATCTGCCATATTTGAGCTGAATGATGCCTACTTGAATTGTGTCTTCGGACGGAGTCCGTTGTAGAGAGGCGCCAAGAACTAATCTACTACGGCGAGCGACAAGTTCTAGAACGTGTCAGAGTCGCGTAACGCGACGCGAACACCAAACCTTTGACAACTCCTCTCTCTTCTACCATCCAGAGTCCAAATCGACAGTCCCTCAAATCGAGCTCTTTCTTTTCGTCTACTTCCGCAAAGATTGATATCGAGGTATTCGTTTCCAATGAGGTACTGCGTACCTCCCCAAGCCCCCGACTCTGCGTCTTGGACAAGGACTGACATTCTTTTTAGCTCACCACTCCGACCCAACATGTCTGCCGCGAACAGGGGAGCCGTCGCTCGCAATGGGCGCAAGCGATCAAGGGAACCCGATGATGATGTTCCATCGTCGTCCGCTGCTCCGCCCTCAAGCCGTAAGTCAGATATTAGTGTCTAATAAAAGTTGATCACTGACAAGCTGCAGCTCCTCCATCTTCGCCACCGATGATGCCTCTTGACGATGAGGATGATGAAGGATTAGATCCGGACCGTGATCTCATTGGCGACATTGACGACGCAGATGAGATGGCAGAAGACGAGGATGGAATTGATTTATTCGCAGACAACTTTGAGCGAGACTACAAGGCGCGCGAAAACGATGCGTACGCAGGTGCAGACATTGATGACGAAGGCGATTACGAAGATCTCGATGTGGCGACCCGAAGACGACTTGAAGCTCGCCTGAACAAGCGGGATAGAGAATTGGCACGTCGACGCCGCATGCCAGCTGCGTTCTTGCAGGACGAAGATGAAGATGGGGAGATGGATCTTACAAGGCAGCCCAGACGAAGACGACATCACTATGATGAAGAGCAAGAAGATGAAGACATGGGAGAGGACATCATGGACGAAGAGCTTTCCCTTGAGACTTTACAAGATGTCAAGGCTTCGAGCTTGACTGATTGGGTCGCTCTGCCGGCAGTATATCGATCCATATTCAGGGAGTTCAAATCCTTTCTCACCGAGTATACGGATGAAAATGGCACTTCAGTCTACGGAACTCGAGTGCGGACGTTGGGAGAAGTCAACGCAGAGTCTCTGGAAGTCTCATATGACCATCTTTCCGCCTCAAAGGCCATCCTGGCCTATTTCCTCGCCAATGCTCCAGCTGAGGTTCTCAAGATATTCGACCAGGTTGCTATGGATGTGACCCTGCTGCACTATCCAGACTACGAGCGCATACACTCCGAAATCCATGTCCGTATATCAGACCTCCCGGTTCACTACACTCTTCGTCAACTTCGCCAGACGCATCTGAATTGTCTAGTGCGAGTTACTGGAGTTGTTACTCGACGAACTGGTGTCTTCCCGCAATTGAAGTACGTGAGATTCGATTGCACGAAATGCGGTGTCACATTGGGTCCTTTTCAACAAGAATCGAATGTCGAAGTCCGAATCTCGTACTGTCAGAATTGCCAATCTAGGGGCCCGTTCACCCTGAATTCCGAAAAGACAATTTACCGCAACTACCAGAAGCTCACGCTTCAAGAGTCGCCTGGTACCGTTCCAGCAGGCCGTCTCCCTCGACACCGAGAAGTAATCCTCCTTTGGGACCTGATTGACTCGGCTAAGCCAGGAGAAGAAATTGAAGTAACAGGCATTTACCGCAACAACTATGACGCCCAACTCAACAATCGCAACGGATTTCCAGTCTTCGCCACCATTCTCGAGGCAAATCACGTAGTGCAATCCCATGATCAGCTCGCTGGTTTCCGCCTCACTGAAGAAGACGAACGTGAGATCCGCACTTTGTCTCGAGATCCCCAAATCGTAGACAAGATCATCGCTTCTATCGCCCCTAGCATTTACGGCCACACAGACATCAAGACAGCCGTCGCACTCTCCCTCTTCGGGGGCGTCAGCAAAGAAGCCCAGGGCAGGCACAAAATCCGCGGTGACATCAACATCCTTCTTCTCGGTGACCCGGGAACAGCGAAATCGCAAGTACTGAAATACATCGAAAAAACAGCTCACCGGGCCGTGTTCGCAACAGGTCAAGGTGCTAGCGCTGTCGGTCTCACAGCCAGCGTACGCCGGGATCCATTAACGCAGGAATGGACACTCGAAGGTGGTGCCCTCGTTCTCGCAGATCGCGGCACCTGTTTGATCGATGAGTTCGACAAAATGAACGATCAAGACCGCACTTCCATCCACGAAGCAATGGAACAGCAAACCATTTCCATCTCTAAAGCTGGAATCGTCACCACGCTACAAGCGCGCTGTGCCATTGTCGCTGCCGCCAATCCCATCGGCGGTAGATACAACAGCACGATCCCCTTCGCTCAAAACGTCGAACTGACCGAGCCCATTCTCTCACGTTTTGACATTCTCGTCGTGGTCCGCGATACCGTCGATCCAGCCGAAGACGAGCGCCTAGCCTCCTTCGTCGTCAACTCCCACGGCCGCGCTCACCCGTCCGCCAACTCCATCGACGCGAATCAGAACGCCATGGAGTCTGAACACGACACCGAAATGCGTGACCAGCAGATCAACGGCGGAGAGCCGAAGCAGGAAGGAGAGATACCGCAGGAGTTGCTGAGGAAGTATATCCTGTATGCGAGGGAGAAGTGCAGGCCGAAGCTTTATCAGATTGATCAGGACAAGGTGGCGAGACTATTTGCGGATATGAGGAGGGAGAGTTTGGCCACAGGGGCGTACCCTATCACCGTGAGTGCGCTCTGCCCTTTTCCCTCGGAACCATGAGTGCTGATCGAGTGTCACCTTAGGTCCGTCATCTGGAAGCCATCATGCGCATCAGCGAAGCTTTCTGCAAAATGCGGCTGTCCGAGTACTGCACTTCGCAAGACGTCGACCGCGCTATCGCAGTGACGGTGGATTCGTTCGTCGGCGGGCAAAAGGTCAGCTGTAAGAAGGCATTGGCGAGGGCGTTTGCGAAGTATGTTCATTCTCCCCTCCTAACGCGATCAGTAAGGGAACAGAGGGTTGCTGACGACTCGGAAAGGTACACGCTTGCAAAGCCAGGCTCGCAGAGAGGTCAGAATGGGAGGAACGGTGTCAGGAGTGGGGCGCAGGCTACGGCTGTGATGGCTTAGTCTTTGTATGCCTACGAATAGGAGACCGGCATCTTTCGCTGGGCTATGGCTTTTGTCCACACGATGGTTGTTGTTGAGGAGCAAAGCAGACTAGTAAGGAAAATGATACCGGCTTGCACTGGAGTCATTGTCTCGGGCGTTCGCGGTGCTTCCATGTATAAAAACCGTATGATATAGTGCAGCATCATATTAACAACGAATTCCAATGTCGCTTGTCCAATTCATCTCAGTAAGAATCAGCGCCCTATCCAGCAGTCGTATCTGTCTCAAGCGGAAAAGCCCACCTGTATTCTCTATACACGCATCGACCCCAACCCCCTTCAAGTCCGCGAAGCAACAAAGCTCCTGATAGCCGCATCCTGCTTCCCTCCCTGCCCAAACACGGACAGCACAGGCCTATCATGGAACTCCCCCTCCGCAATCACCACCGTCACCCCAGAATGCACCGCCTGGAACCGCTTCCCCAGTTCCCGAATCACATCCACCAGGATTTCGTCAGCGCCCCCCACGATCAGACACTCCTTCAGCACGCCCTCCAGCCCCGCCCACCACCCTTCGTCCGCGGCCAACGGCTCATTGTACCCGTCACGCTTCTTCCCGCCCAGGAACGACTCGCTCCACATGTTGCCCGCGTATCTCGACACGATGTCCTTCTTCGCGTTGGTTTTGCCGCTCGGCCAGTGGAAGCCGAAACTCGCCCACGGCGCCAGCAGGATGGCGGCGCAGAGCTTCGCGCCGGCGGGGAAGGTCAACGGCTCGATTTCGGGGTGCGGGTGTAGCAGGTGGGACAGGACGCCGACGGCCAGGTTCGCGCCTGCGGAGTCGCCGCCGATGATGACGTCTTCGGGGCGGTGGTGCAGGGTGGTGAGGACGTGGCGGAGGAGCGAGACGGCTTGTTGGAGCTGGTGCGGGTAGACGCCGTGCGGGGCGAGGGTGTAGGAGAGCATGAGGGCGGAGACGGAGGGGGAGGTCAGGGAGGAGAGGAAGGTGATATGACCGGGGTCTACCGGGAGGTTGTAGCCGCCGCCTGAGGGAGAGGGGTGTGTGCGTTAGCCGGGGGTTCGGAAGGGTTTGCCATTGGGAAGGAGTGTACCATGGAACCAGAGTATCACTTTCTCGGCGGACGGATCACCGAACCAGTATGCTTTGGTCCCGTCTCGGAGGGTCTCATCTTTGGGAGTGAAGCCGTGCTTTTTGGCAAATGCTGGGTATGCTTCATCGAGATCGATGGCGATGTACCTGTACCAAATGTTTCAATCAATCGTCCTTCTTGGATGAATGGAGCGGTATGGGGGAGGTCTCACTGTTGATGCCGAATCGTCGTGTGTTTCGTGAAGGCCCTCATCATAGCAAACTTGACATGGTTACCGTATTTCGCGGACCCAGATTTTCCTCTGAACAGCGCTGTGAAGCTGGTAATCAGGCCAACGCCCACTGGGCCTGATTAGTACAGATGTTCCTGTTAAGGGTGCATGAGTCGACGAACGAGTGCGAAGAATGCCGAGGATCAATGTCACTATTTCGAGCAGCGAGAGCTGGGGTCTTGTGACGGCCATGATGCGATTTGTATGTATATATATATATAGACGAAATAACAATGTTCAAGTCATGCACAGGAACGAAGAGCGGTCTATGCGTGCTCTGGATAGAGTACAAGAACCGTATATATGAACAGGACAACAGTGATAATGGGTTATCAATTCATGTCTAGATACGAGTTGTAACTTGTAAGCTTGAGGATTGCGGTAGATAGGGTCGGCAAGGACTTTGAAGAGGATTTCGACGACTTATAAGACTATCAAGGTCCACGCTGAGTGCTGATCTTTTGTTATAATCATAATATATGAGATATCTGTGCGTAAATTTCTCTGATGGATCTTGGGTGACGCTGATGTTGTTGCAGGGGCTATCATTGGCTTAATGACGGGGCTAACGTGGTTGCGCGGGCTGCTATTGACCGACTGAAGACTTATACATCTTTATGTTTGTTTCTGAAGACTTTCAAAACGCACATGAAGCTTCAGCCAAGATCATAGTAGAGTAGTATGAGGTGGAAAAGTTAACCGTATGTAGGCAATGCTATGGGACCCGATCTTACATCGTGCATAATTGCTAAGATAAACCTTTTGCCGAGGCACTCGAGGAACCGAGGTTATTTCATGGTTTGTGAATGATCCAACATTTTCAGACGACGGCAAAGGAGAAGATAGCTCCACACCGCATCATGAAAGAACAAGACTAGAATACTCGAACTCCCGTTCCGGAGCAATTGTGCTTGTTAACATAGAAAGAGCGACTTGTTTGGCTCCCTTCGTGTCAGACACCTCGAGCATCGACAATATGTTTCCATGCCGTACACACACAGAGCGATTACATATATTCTACAAAAGCCTCGGCAAAAAGAAAGGTGCCTTCTCAAATGCAGACGCTACAAACATCCACCGAACGATGAAGCACAAGGACCACCGGAACGCTCGCTCACTCACGAATTCCTCCTTCTATTATCCGGCTTAATTGTACATGTCTCGGCCAAGCTTGGATGAGCCTTTGCAAACGCCGGCCCCAAAGTCCAGTTCTTCAGATCTCGTATGTGCGTTTCAAAGACCGGATTAATAAAGAGTTCTTCTGTTCCTTCCTTAGAAAGTAAAGTATCGGGTGCTTCATAAGTCCAATTGAGTGACAAGGTCGTTGTATACGGGATGAAGAAGTCGTCGAAGTGAACGTTTGGGTATATCTGCACCAGCTTGTCTCGCATGCGAGGCCAAGGCAGATAGTCTACCCAAGCGGGATGCGCGCTGAAAAGCTGAGAAGGCCGAGGGGTAACCCATTCAGGCAGCCGGTCGTAATTTTCTTGCGTGGGTGAGATTTGCCATCGCATGATGAGAAACATTATGTATCTGCAAGAATTAGCGTACTCGTCTCAAGACAGCCTTAGACACTTCCGGGAGCTGGTTTGAGCTTACAATACTCCGACCTGTTCCGGAAGGGTAGACAAATCAGGGAAAGTGCTCAACATGTCAGTGAACATCTTCGACAATGGATGCGAGGTCAAGCTGCGTTGGGGCTTGAGTAGGGACACCACGCTCGGATATGCTGGTCCTACGAGCTCTCTGTTCGGCATACCTTCGATTGCTCTTTGCCGTCGTTCACCCAGGAAGTCTAATAGTAGGCCATCCAACGGGCATGTACGAATATTTCGGACAGGCACTGAGCATGCAAACATCTGGTTTCCGTAGTCATCACGAGCATTGTGATTCGGACTCAGCGGGTTCATCGGAAGGGTCGAGGAATGTGGCAGCGACTGTGCGCTGTCACTCTCGTACTGCTGTAGCCTATCGCGTTTCTCTTGCATGCCTTGTAACATAGATCCAACGTCAAGTTTTTCATCTGAGGATCGAGACTGCAGTCCGTGGGAGACGTTAGGCTGCCGCCGTTCAAGTGCATTGACCGGTGCGAACGGATTTGGTTGTGAAGCGTATGTTGCCTGCGAGCTAAGAGGTGGTGTATGCCTCTGAGCCTGATGGGGAGAACCGGTATAGGTAGAAGAAGTCGATGCACCGCTAGGGACATTGTTGTAAGCGGAAGCCTGTGGGCTGATTGGGAGCCCATGGCATGGAGTTGGAGTAGATTCTAGAGGGATGATCCATCAGCTGCAGCTTTCTCAGATGTCCTGGGAGCCTTCACCATGGATCTTATTTCCTGCGATTATCGGCTGTATGATACCAATGATAGAGTTCAATCTCTTCTTGATCTCTTCATTCTCAGCTTCCACCAGCTCCTTCTGCCGTACAGCATGTTGAAGCTCCCGATATGGTTGCTGTGAAGTCAACTCCAGTATTCTTCTCTCCAAGCTCTCGATTTGGCCCTTCGTTCTCTCCCGGATTGCTCTTTGAGCATCTCTGTCATTTGCCCGCTTCTTAGTGAGTTGCTCAGGAGTGAGGTTTGCTACACCTCGCCCGGAGGTCGATGTCCGTCTCTTCTTGCTAGAACTTTGCGGGATTGTAGGAGAGTTGACGGGAATGCTGTTGGAATTTTGCCCAGGGTACTGCCGAGTGCCAGGCTCGGTATCCATTCAAATTGGGTTCGAGACCGGCTTAAGGCCCTTACGCGACGGACAGTGGTGCTGACGTTTGTCACTGACTCTGTTTCCCGTCGGTTTGCTGCACGCATTGAGTCAGGTCGGCCCTACTGCATGGCGCTAGCGCTTTGCGACTCAATCGGAGACTTCTCCTACCAAATCCCTCGGCTTTCATTTCTTTTGGTTCGCTTAAATGATATAAATTCACTCTATGGTCAGAGCTCTAACAAAGATCTAATCACGTTGCCTTCAGCATATACAAGCTTCAGCATGTACAAGTAGGTATGTACATCAGATCTGGCCCAACAACGCCTCGCTATGCATCACGCAATCTAATTCACGGTTCATCCAAGCATATGTCCCATCTTACCTATCTTAGTTCGTAGATAACCTTCGATCTCCTCGCTATGTATACCTTTCTTTCCGCCCGTCTTCCAAGCCAGAGGCACCATGGCCACTCTCTCTTTGACAATAACCTCCCGGTTAGGGCCTTCTACTGCCCGTACTTTGTCCGGATTGTTCGTAAGCAGCTTTATGCCTGAATCCCCGCCAAATCCGAGATCTAGCAGCATCGCAGTGGCAAGCCCATAGCTTCTCGCATCTGCTGGATGTCGTAACATGAGGTTGGCTTCGACAGTATCCCATCCAAGATCTTGTACGTTGTAGGCTTTTAGCTTCTCCATTAGACCAATCCCTCGACCTTCTTGACGTAAATATACAATGACGCCACCGGGCGATGAAGGTAGAGACATGAGCCGGGCAGCCTCGTCGAGTTGCTCTCCACAATCGCATCGTGCAGACCATGCTGTCTCTCCAGTATAGCATTCTGAGTGTATCCTAACCAGAGGCGATGATTGGATGACTTGAGCTTCCGGCATAGAGGCAGACGGGTGTGTTTCTGGATCAATTCGACTAGATATTCTTCCTGGATGAAGCCTGCCGGTGTACGCGCCTCTTATCATGCGATCCATTTCTGTTTCGCCAGGCCTTGGCGCATCCAACGATCTTGACCGTATATTATTCCCAAACACAATGGCCAAATGCTCTTTATCATCCACGTTGTTCTGATACAAATGCAAGAACATTTCCGCACCTGTCACGGTGGGTATTCTTGCGCGGACAACGCAATTGACGTCTGGAAGTGTGTCGAGAAGCTTTGGCGGTCTTCGAGTTTCGGTATCAATCGGAATTGAGCGGGGTTCTTTGTGACTTGTTGGCGTCCTTGTACCCGGGGTAGATGGAGGGGTGAATGCTGGACTGACGAGGTTTGGAGGGGGTGGCGTTTCGTATTTGCCATTGTCGAGGTCGAGCTCCGAAACATCTTTACTATTCGATGGTCCAGAGGAGTATACCGGAGAGGCGTGAGAGGGTAAGTCTCGCATTAAACCGGTCAGAGCAGGCATCTCATTTTAATTCGGGGGCTTCTCGTGGAACGAATGCTTTCTTTGGGACAACAACGAGAGCGAGAATGAGATGCGGAGACTCGGCGGGGAATCTTGACTTGACCGCCCGGCCATCCATGACAAAGCACCTCACAAAATCCTAGTGCACCATCAAGGCCTCGTTCATCATTTCTTTCCCCTTCTCATCTTACTTTTCAGAGCACGGATCTACATTCTAGAATAGGTAGTTCTATCTGCCCACAGTATCAAAGCCTGGTAAAGTTTCAGTATCTGCTCCTTCGTCACCACTGTTCCAGGACAAAATGCGGAGTTCAACCAGCCCTCTGTCGCCGGAATATGTGCCGCCTATCTATTCCCTAGTGTCAGATAACTCTCAGTATTTCCGCGGCAATAGATACATAACATCACTTTTCTCTCGTATCAAGAGTCTTGCCTTCTTGCCTCACGCATGCAAGCCTTGACTGCCTAAGTCTTTCGCCAATGGTCAATGGCTGCTGACCCCATACATAGGTCTGTCATTCGGATCTCGACGTTGAGCACATTCTTTGAAGCACATAACCATTTGAGTCGCATCTATAGCAAGCGTGGTTCATGCAGACAGCATCTCACCGACAGACACCTCGTTTCCGACGGGATCCTTATGCAGGAAAACTGGTGCCTTGAAGCGAGAGTACTCTACAGTAAGAACATGAGTCTGTCATTGATAATATCCAGGGAAGGCGCTGTAAGCTCAATCCTCAAGTATGATATCTGACTGTGGGCATTCTCTTTGACTATGCTTTCTTCGATGCAAGGCTTAGTTCAAGCTTGCATTTTCTCCAATGCCATTCAAGAGATAGAGCTCTTCACAGTCCGTACTGCTCTGATGGCTCTCGTGGTGTTAATATTACCACGGCCTGTGGCCCAGCTCCAATCATTACCGAAGTCTCAACCTTTTGTCGAGTCTCTTTGGCTTTCTACATTTTGAAAGACAAGTCTCATCTTATTGTCCTGCGATTTGGGACACCAAACTTTGCGTTCTCGTCTCTTTTCGTGCAGTCAAGTTCTCTTATATCTGCGACCGCAGCGTTCTTGAAGTTAAAACAACCCGGCAGGGAGTGCGGTTGAGGTGGCTATGCAAAGCACCCAAAAACTTGCAATCGAAAGTGTACGAAACAGGATTTAAGCATCAAGAACGAAGGGAAAGAAATCAAGGGAGAAAGGAAAAGAATAGAGATAGATGAACAGCCGTTTCATCCGGGTGTGAGTCCCTAGCGTTCGTGCTGCAAGTTTGCTTGAAAGCCTGCAATGGAGACCTAGATTTGTTCTAGAGGTCACGTTCTCTATCAGATCCTTTCAAGAAAAAGCTTCCTCTTTTGGCACCATGATAAAACAGACAAAACACCGACCCCAAAGCAGAGTATTGCAATCCCAGCCGACGATGGGTTCCAGTCAATTCCCCTGGTTGCTTCCCATTTTGCCATACTGGCGAAGTCCATGTGGCATATGTCCTCCAAGCAAAATCGTTGACTAACCAAGTGCCTCAATCGAATGACCCTCGCCATGGCTAATGCAGTTCAACGAGGCTTGCAGGCCTGTGCCTAAGAAAGTGGAATCCCAAGCCAAACCCTCTCCCATTTTAAGATACGCGATTACTACAGTTTCCGACACATCAACCAACATATCCTCAGCGTCACTCCGGCTTTGTCTCAACACCTACCCGCATTAGCACCAGCAGCTCTCCACAATTCCCGAGGCGCTGCGTCTCTACCTTCCACTGCAGCTCCTACCTCGGGCATCCCTCCTGCAATGACCGCACTAGACCCTACAACGCCGCCTTCATCCCCCTCGGTCCCTGCCCCAACAGTCTCCCCGGCAGCACCGCCCTCCTCTGTCCCTGCGGAGGCACGAACCCAGCCACGCACACCCCGCCCCTAGGCACCTACCCCGTCTACTCCACCCGCCACCGAGCAAAACGCCCCTCAACCGCACCCGATCCGTCGCCCACGACCTCCGCTTCCGCCGCGCGCGCCTCTGCAAGAAATGCAGCCTGCGGCCCAACCGGGAGTTGAAACCCGCAACGGTCGCCCCCCGAGCCGCGGAACCGGTGCACGTGCGCGAATGGTATCCACGGCAAGTGGCACTGCTTTGGCTGCGTGCAGGTAGAAGAGGCGAGGATTCCGGGGTGGAGTTTGAGGCAGAGTTGTCTCTTGATGAGGACGCATGTGGTGAGGGAATTCGGAAGAGGAAGAGGAAGACGCTGGCGTTGAAGCGGAGGCCGGGCGCGGTGCCGGGGACAGTGGCTGACCAGGCCGGACGAGGGGAGCGCATGCGTAAGTCTTACCTACCCGTTTCTCTCGCCCCCTTTCTCTCCTCCCCACCCCATCATCCCCCTTTCCCACGCCCATCGCTTCCGCTCAGAGTCACTCGACATCCTTTCCTTCGGAAAACATTCTGCCCCAAACCTCAGCCGACACCCACGGAAACAAAAACACTGATCTCCGCCACGATGCTAGGTGCCCGACGCGGCGCCGGGCTGCGGCGGTCAAAGCGTGGAGGAAGCCGGCCGGAGATGCGGCAACCGGGGTTGCGCCCTCAGGACCATGGGGTACGAGGGCGTCTTGTTGTCTGGGCTGCAACGGGCTCGGGGTTGTGGGGCGGGATGGGAGAGAAATGGGATTGTGTGCTCCAGGCAACGGGGGGGGGGTCTTTTTTTTGGGGCAATGTGAACAGTTTGACACGTGATCGGTTAGCTTAAGTGGTTTGTGGGCTAGCTCAGACACGTGTGCTTCGATTACTTCTTGAGTGACTTGATTATAGGACAGAGTGTGATAATGGTCGAAACGAATGCCAATGTTGAATTGCTGACGCGAGACTTCCCGTACAGGTGGAATACGTCACCCGTTTGCATCTATCTACCGGTTTTCGCAAGCAAGCGCCTGTTTCAAAGGGGGTCCCGCGGTGGGGCATATCCTTTTACAATTCATCCCTCTTTCTCATCCCGCTTCCGCCACCTTGAGATCTCAAGCGATACACCGCCACGCCGTGACTGGGGACAGTGGCGCTCAGCGTTCCCATCGGCGCCATGGTCGTCACTTTGACCCCGAACAGGGCCGTGTTGTTGGCATTGAGCCCGTCTGCGTAGGGGAGCTGCGTGGCATTGTACGTCTGCGTGGGTAAAGTCGAATTGGCACTCGCTTCGCTTGTAGTGTTGGTACTGTTCGTTTCCAGGGTGAAATTTCCGTTGATGATGGCTTGTGCGGTGGCGTTGCTCATTCTGTTGGCCCAAAGGTCGTAGACGTCGTATGTCTGCTGGAGTTGAGGTACGGGGGCGTTCGAGCCGGTAGTAACCAGGTCGATGAAGACGTCGTTCATGGTGGCGGTCAGTGTGATGGCTTTGGGCCCTCCATTGACGAACGCAACGACATAATCGCCATTCATCAATTCGCCGGTCCAGAATGATGTTTCTCCAGCAGTGTAGGCATCGACAGAGTATGTTTCGTTCTGCGGTTGTGCGGGTGATTGCCAAACACGTGTGACGGGCACACCAAGCGGGTCTTGATTAATGGCAATAATGGCGGGATTGGAGTATATGGAGAGAGTCTCGGCTGTTATAGTGGTCACGTCGGTGCCCATGATCAGCGGGGACTTGGCTAAGGCCCTGAGTCAGGGTTAGCTTACACTCCGGAAGTTGGTATCAAAGCCAGACATCGCCTACCACATGCTGAAGTGCGTCTTGTATTCATCATCGGTCATTCCACTGTTGCCCACTTCTAGCATATCCAAGTCATTCCAGGCTCCCGGCTGAGCCTTGTTGAGGATAGGTGCCGCCTTATTGAGGATGTTCATAACAGAGCAATGAAATCCAGGCACGCTGCACTCATATGTATCGCATGGGCATCGGGGATCAGCCCGGTCGAAGGAGTCGTATACATCACCACTCATCCTCCAACTGTTGGCAATAGTCTGGGCCCAATCCCATGGATTGTCCTGCCCCCAATTGCACATTGAGTAAAGAATGGGCCGGCCTATGAGTGTCAGCCTTAAGCCGTACCTATCCCTGGGGATCTTACCTGTAGCATTGAGCGCATCTGACATCGCCTTGTACCGATTGTACGTGACAAGAGCCGTCCCTTCCTGCCCCTCGTTGTAGCAGTTGTCGTACTTGAGGTAATCGACCCCCCAATTGGCGAATGTCTGCGCGTCTTGTTTCTCCACTCCCAGAGACGCAGCTGCTCAGTCTTAGTGTTTGTCCCATTGGGATTTTGAACATGATGCCTGACCATATTGCGCGCAGGTGTATTTCCCCGCAGATGAATACATCCCCCACCCAAACCCCATATCATGAATCTTCTCTGCAACCGCGGGGATCCCATCAGGGAATTTGGTTGTGTTTGCTAGCAGAGTACCGTTTGAAGTCCTGCCGCTGGACCAGCAGTCATCTAGGATGATGTAGTAGTAGCCTGCAGAAACACGTCAGCCTGTCCCTTTTCGCTCCGTTGCATGCTGCAGGATGGTTACCAAGATCTCGCAGACCCAGCTCAACAATCTTTTGAGCGGTCGTAAGCATCAGCTCCTCGCTAACCTTACACCCGAACGCATTATAATTATCCCATCCCATTGCAGGCGTGAGGGCGAGTCCGTTGTAGCTAGTTGTTCCAACTGCATTGCCTCGCAGGGCCAGCCGCAGCAGCAGCGCAGCAGTGGTGGCCAGCCAGGTATAGGATAGACGTGCCATAATGATGCTCGTTCGTAAGGTCGAAGGAACCCATCTTGAGGGAAACGCAACTCTGGCTCATTTCGCGTGGTCTTTTTTTGGCTCCAAGTGACGCAGCTTCCCCGCCTGTCAGAGTTTTTGGTTTCTTCAGCTGCCCCCTCCGTCCTAGCCGAATGAAGCTGCAGCTGAACAGATTCGGGTACAGGTCAAGAGTACCTAGCTACCTCACTGGCCCACCAGGCCGGTATCCGATGACTTGGGCTAGCGGGGGATGTTTTGATGTCATGGTGGAGGCACAGACAGGTAGGTTCCCAGCTTCATACCTGATGTAACCTCGTGCGCTGTGCGATTGGAAGGTTGAAGGACAAACTGAATTGGCCGGCGGAAAGGATCTGAACCCAGGCAAAATTCACTTGGCGCACTAGGGAGCAGCGCCTACGAGCCTACTCACAAAGAGACCTTCGGGGCAGGCATTAGTTCATCGTCTCAGGGGAAAATTGGAAGAGGTCATTTGAACTTGTTTGAGATGTTCTATCTACTACACTCTAGAACCAAGCTGGCGCTCTCGCACGTAATGACAACGCAGGCCTCACCACTCTATCATTCTTCTAATGCAAATCGTAATCATAATCCGATTCCAATGAAGGACTCAGCGCCAGCTGATCGGGCAAGTCTATCTGAGTATAAAGACCAATCATGATACAGGGAAAGTAGGTGTGGTAACCATATCCTGCTGGTAGCGAATGTCGAAATAAAACCATCTGTCGTATGCTGCACGTGTACATGGATGCAACGAGTGACCGTCAAGGCCTTCTTACTCTGTTAATGATATTGAAACAGATGTCCATCAATGATGGACCAGTCTAACAATGTGCTGCGCCCTGCAATGACTTTGGGTATATGCTGTGAAGACCAGACAAATCCATAACTCCGAAGGATTCCATGTCAATTCGAAATGAGATGAGGAGAGGCGGCTGTAGGCTAAGAGCAGCCTCCGTCAAGGCTCGACTTTTCGCCGCTTGTACTTTGGCTTGTACTCGTAGTCGTGCTCGTGCTCGGTCTTTCTGTCTGTCTTCCGTTTCTCTTCTCCACGGACTTTGTCCTTGCGAACACCGCCTTCTGAAATTTGTTCTTGAACCCACCGCTTTTCTCGGGGACGGGGTCTTCCCTCTCTATCGTCACGGCCTCTTCCTTCTTGATCTTGCAGAACAGAGTGGCGCAATTGAACTGATCTCCATTGTGATCATACAAGCGCAAGTGACGGTATCCTTGCTCGAGACTGCTTAATTTTGCTGTGAAAGTAGCCAAAGGATCTGCATTGGGATTCGTATTGAAACTTCGCCCGTCTGGCGAATTCCACACAGTCCATCTTACAAACACGAGGCTAGGGTATTTAGTCTCGAGCGACAGCTTGAAGCTGTCATTAAATACTGGATTGAAGCCGTTGGCTTGGACCACATGGGTGCGTCTACGATGTGGTGATCCGATGCCGGACATGCCGTTGCGTGCGGAAGCGTCAGACCCACCTTCACCTGAAGCTACGCCCTTGCCTTTGTCTTCGGCGCTAAACATCTCGATTTCGACGTAGGGATCAAGTGTGGCATCCAGTGCTACTCCTCGAGGTCGAGGTAGCTGTTGCGCAGAAACTATGTCGACGGAGAAGCGAATCAATTTCTTTTGGATCTTGCCCAGGCCGTGGATGGACGGTTCTGAGATTTCTTCTTGTATCGATAGCGACTCCCTCAGTTCTCTTGGCTTTAGGACATAGCCAAGCTTATCGGACCCACTGGCAAACATCGCTTCATTCATCTGCATCGGAAGGTCGTAGGTCTGCCAATTCAGTGCCATCATCTGAACTCCACGCCTCCAAAAGACGAGTGGGTCTGGGTTCGTCGAGCGCATTCGATAGCCCGACGGATATACGCGCATAAGGTAGCGCATGTTGTGCTTTTCCAACTGCGCCTTAGTGTCCGGGTCTTTACAGAGACTCCCAAACCGACGTTCCCCAAGCGAAAAGACATGATTGTACCCCTTGCTCTCGGGCAAAGTAAAGCTTTGAAATTTGAAGCCTCGAGTGTAGACACCAAGGTTGCCCAATGATTTGATAATTTTGCTTTTATGCTGCCTGATAGAGCCACCTCTCTTGAGGCGAATAGAGTCGATACGTCCATTGTCACTCTCCTCACTGGCGCTACTGATACTCGTCGTTGTCATCGAGCCTCGAAGGCCCCACATCGAACTGTCTCCCGGAGGACTCATAGATGGAGTACTGGACAAATTGGGCGTACTTGGTATGACAGAATTATCAAGGATCTGAGGACGGGACCATGGAGAGCTAAAGCTTCGATCGCGACGGCCCGGGATATCACGACGCCCAGCAGGCAGATCTAGGTTGGGAATGGAATCGGCACCAGCCTTGACTTTGACCAATATCCTATTTCGGAGGGCTTCAGGTGAGGGTAACTCGTACGAGGGCAAGAACAGTGGCTCACGAACGAGTTGCTCCCCGAGCTCCCTCACCATGATGTCGACCATAGCCTGTTGTTGCTCGGGATTGCAGTGTACCTCGAGGGACAGTATGAGAGGATATGGCGATGACTCGAAGGCATACTTTCCAATGACCGAAATACAATCAGCAAAAAGAACGCTGCTCGTCATGGTCCGCCCGTGCATGACAATAGGGCGGCCGTCTTGCCCGTCCCAGCAATCAATCTCCACACAGCGACAGGCGCGCTGCAGCGCTCTGATGTAGGCTTCGGTACTCGAGCTCCCTGCGACTTGCCGGCCCAGGAGGTATGTGTTATGCGAACTGGATACGAAATACTCATTCAGGGGCTTGTCGAACTTGACGTCTGGAATTTTGAAGTTCTGTATATTGTTGTCATGAGAACAAAGGAACTCGGAGAACGCCGCAAAGTTCATCTGGACTGAAGGATCGTCCGTTGCGTCGTGAATGAGCGGGCCCTTGTTCGCCTGCCGCACGTGTTTGTTGAACACTTTAACCCAGTGAGGACGGTCTGCCTGGATGTTGACACCTTGGGTTTCTTTCAGGAATGTGAGGAAGGCGTCAAGCGGTAGGCCTTCGTTATTAGGATCAATCGACTTATAGATCTCTTTGATATCAGCGCGGGCCTTCAATCGGCGGATGAAGTCCCTGAACTCTTCGAAGTTGAGAAATCCTGTCCGGCTGGTGTCGGCTTTCTCGAATTGTGCCCGAAGCATGTTCTTAGAGCAGTGAATGTGGAAGCTGTGGCAAAGATTTTCGACCCCAGTGAAGTCCAGGTTCTCCTCCTCATCCCGGTGAGGTGCGCCGTTGAAGAGCTTGGCCATTTCGCATCTCCAATGACCTCTCAATGTCTTTTCATTGAGCCGAGACCCAGCCACGCCATTCATCAGTTCGTGGCGATATCTTTGGAGATCATCTAGAGTGGAGGTCCACAGTTCAAAGAGGACTTGAGTGGGAGCAATGAGATGCATTGTCTTCACAGGCCTCCCTTTTGCTCGCGTGGGGTCGGCATAGATGATGGTGAACCAACGAGACTCACATTCAAGTCCGCCACCACACTCTTCCCGGTAGTTCTTTGCGTCATTCTGCAGGCGTATCTGCTGTATGTCGTCAATGTAGAGTTGCTTTGAAGCGTTGGATGGGTCCCAGGAAACCTTGGCCGAGTCTGTATCCAGGACGAAGTACAGCTCCTTTCGCTTTTTCCTCGTGACCTTGGTGAGATAAGTGCCTTGCTGAAGTCTCGAAGGGACAATTGGAGCAATCCCGCCTTTGGTCAGCGAGGGCTTCAGGGCCGTGGTCCCACTGGGAAGACCTAGGGCATCCACGCTCAACCCGAGTCCATGGACCGGCTCTGGGTCTTCTTGCACATCCTCGATATCCGCTTCAAAGTCCTTGTCAATCATATCGGTGTCTGGCTCCACACCATTCTTGCTGTCACTCCTGCGGCGTAGCATCACAGGGCCAGAGCTGCGATCACGATTGGACAAGTGCTTCGAGGACGCACGACGCCGCAATCGGTTCGCAGCGCCGCGTGATATCCTCCGTATTAGTCCAGGCGACTTGCTTGCAGCAATGGCTTCACTCATGGCGCTGTGGATTTTGGGCGGCGGTGTACCCATCGTAGAGTCGGGCAACTGCAGCGGTGTAGGAGAGAAGTCGGAAGGGATGTGGCGTCCCCGTGGGCCTTCGGGTGACGACTGTAATGAGAGTGTAGCAGGGCTTGCTGTTGACGAGGTTCCATTAGGTGTAGCAGCCAAGGCAGAAGTCACGGTCGACGGGACCGGCGTATTGATGTATTGCTTGCCGGTAGGTTGCACAGACGGTGCGGGAGATGGCCAGCATCTTTTCCCATTTGTCAAGCTCGGTGACGAAGTTGTTGCAGTAGGAGCCATGGTGTACCACTCTGCGCGTATATATCACTGGTTCGCTTCGGGTCTGGGAATTCAAGCGTTTTCGTGCAGTTTCGAATCGTTTCGGCAGGGTGGTGTTGGAGAAGGCTTAAATGCGCGATAGACGACAGGGAAGTCTGATGATTGGTGCCTCCATCTTGCTTCACCCCAGAGGAAGGGCAAGGGATCGCCCAAAAGAGGAAATCCAATTGAGGTTGAGAGGAATCGCTTACGCTCATGCAAGGCTACGATGTGCCTTCATAGCTGCAGATAGCCTCTGGTATTGTTTTTATTTTGGGGGGTGAGGAGACTGGGGGGGAGGGGGGGGAAGGAGGTGGTTGCGCCGGAGGTTGTGCAGGTGGAATGACTAGTCGCGTGCTCGAGAGGCGTGAGTGAAGTTGAGGGCGATTGAGAGGGCTTGAAGAGTAGGTAGTGAAGTGGGGATAGGAATCGAGAGGCGAGTTGGGTGGAGAGAAGCAGAAGGATGGGGTCGGTGGTGGTGTGGGAGTGGTTGACGAAAAAGGGGAAAATTGCAGGAGGATGGGAGAAATAATTTAGAGTGTATGGTAGTGGTGGTGGTGGTGGTGGTGGTGGTGGTGAAATAAACTTCTCTGTCCCCTTAGAACGTAGAACGGGCCCTGCGGATGGAAACGATGACAGACGGGGTTTTGAACCTTTGGGCTGTTGATTGTTGCTGATTATTGCTGGTTTCTGACTTTACTCCGTACTAGAGTAGTGCCTACAATTTAAAAAGTATGGTAAGTAAGGTAAAGTAGCTGTACCATACCCCAGGGGTCAACCTTAACGCCTTTTTGGCGATTGCTTTCTTTCTCTCTGTTCTTTCTTTCTTTCCTTCCTTCCTTCCTTCCTTCCTTCTTTCCTTCGAATTCTGCTGCCTGCTTCTCTCGTTTTCGTTGATATATTGAGAGTGGTATAATAGGAAAGGACTTCTGTCTTACAGGACTGGTGTCACGCTATCGTATGACGGTATCCATGACTTGAGGCTTCGGGTGTTTTGTGTTTGGGGTTTGGTATTTCGCGTGTTGCGTTTGTTCAAGAGTGAAGTATTATTGGTTGTGATGGGTGTGATACCAGGCTGTTCCTGCTGCCGGCCAAGTTGCTTTTCAGGCAAAAAAAATACTTGCAGCAAGGCTGAAGGGATCACGAAGCCGCTTACTTCTCCGTTTTGCTTACCTTAGCCTTTGATTTTTTGATTTTTTGATTTTTTTTTTGACGCACACACACTTACACCGCCCAGCGTCAGCCCCCCCTCCCCCGTTCTCCGCCTCGGTTGGTTGCCTGCCCCAATTAAAGCGGCCTTCGGGGCACGTCAAAGTCGGATAATTAAATCCTGCTCAAAAGTCACTTGCATCAAACCGGTTTTTCCTCTTCTTTCCCATTTTCCCTGCCGGTGCCTGGGAGAGTAGAGTGAAAAGCAAGTGGAGGGAAAATTGAGTGAAAAGAGGAAGGTTCGGGGCTTCAGCGCCCCTGATCAAGTGATCAAGCTTTTCCAAAGGCGATTGAGTTTTTCTCCTTTGTTCCTGAATCCTGATTGCTCAAAGGAAAAAAAAAAAGGCAAAGCACCAAAGGGAAAGGAAAAGAAGTTTTAGACTTCCACCGAGCAATACCGATGCCGCCCTCCCGTATGCTGTTGCATCATAGTAATAATCATCAATAGTAGATACCTAGGTACGTAGGTAGAATAATAATGAGAAGATACGGTAGGCAGCCAGAGGGTACCTATGGAATAACCAAAATGAGGAAGGATCCTATCCCATTAAGACTTTACGCTTTACAGCGCTACGCCCTGTCAAACAGCTGCCAGCTGTACTTTAGAGTGAAAAGGAAGCTGCAACTGCATTTCGGACGTCGCATAGGTAGGTATCTAGGTACCTCTTTATTATTACCTCCTCCTAATTATCGAAATCATCTAATCATGCATGACCGCCTTATCCTTACCGATCGCCAAAGCAAATCATGCAGTCATCATGCAAGTAGCATGTCAAAATCAAGGGGATACTGCACGTTGTCTGTAGGCATCTGCACCATGCAGGTGAAGAGGCAGTAATTAACGTAGCGTGGATCGCCCATGCATTGTTCATCATTATGCCATATGCACGACATAATCTTTCGAATCAGAAACAGAAGCCTTCTAATTCTCTGAGTGTTCCATCAAATCCCATCAAATCCCATCAAATCGGTACCCTAAAACTACGCCAAACTGCCGGGGGGACTCATTACCCCCCTCACATCCTTGCCAAATTTGCAACACATACCACGCGGCCAACTCCTCGTCACGAATTTCCTCCTTCACTAAACGCACAAACGCACAAATATCCCCCTGGGGCTGGAAAGAAAAGACACGCATCACCCTGCCTATTCTGTACATGCACAGTTGAAGGAGCCTCCCGCTGATACGACGGCCCTCTTCGGTCGTCAGCCACGAGTGAAGAAGAGAAGCTGAGGACGACATGGTCAACACAGTCAGCTGATGAAACTACCGTCGCACACAGGTCATCTGCCACCCGCCAAGACCACGGGATTCCTACGGGATTCATACACACCGCCTCTTATAGAAACGGGATGTCTCGCATCCTTTTTGATAGTCCACTCATACCTAATCGTTCCCTTCCGCTTCATTCTTTGCAGCATCGCTGTCAGGCCGTCCGGTTCTAGTCCCCCAACGGACAAGCGGAGACGCCGGTCAGCAGGCACAGCATCGATGTAATTGGTGGTCGACTGACCGAATGCGGCCAGAGCCCGGAAACCGGGTTACTATCCAAAAGGCCTCGACATCACTAATCCTTTCCTTCAAGGCGTCAAAATGGCATTGCACGGCCGGACACGCCCACCATCCACGTGTGAAAGAGACGCTTGGGCGTGCTTGGGTAGCAACCGCCAAGCCATCCGCTCAACACCCTGAAGCCATCTTGCAGGGTTCTGGGGTCGGGATACGGTCGCGCTTTATTGCACCGATGCAAGACTTCAAAGCTGCATAGGCTCGTTACGGAGAAATTCGCTATCAATGTTAAACCGCGAGCGTGGACTCTTGCATTACAGTGTCAAGTGACATGCATACCGAGGAAGGATAACCCCGGGCATGCAAGCTACACAATCTGTTACTCTCGTTGTGCCCTCGGTCAGTCCAACACCTGAGACTTCTAGTGGAAAAGGAAATATTGCTCGGTCTGCTATACGCCCTTCTTAATACCGATTTGCCCCAGTGCCGAAGGTCTCCATAGAGCACCCGGCTCTAGACCCCTTCCACTGGCTGCCCTTCAATGGTCGATGCCGTTCCTTTCCTATCTGTATATTTTTCTGCACTCAATTCTCGACCAAGCCCGCTAGCCATGGTTTGGCCAGAAGATGGTAGCGAGGCAACGTGGTTGGGATGGCCCTGCTCTGGCCCCTTTCCATTGATCATCTTGTTTTCCTTCTCCTCTTCCCCTTTTGCCGTATCCGGGACCGACCTTCGACGAGACGAGCCCATGGGCCCACCAACCTCCATTGCGGAATCTAGGCCTCCAACGTTGAAGGTGATGTCGTCGCCTCCCTCACCGGTCAGGTACAGATACCAATACATTCCTCCGACGAATAGACCGCCTCCGACAACATTGCCAAGTGTTGTCGGGATCATCGACTTCCAAATATAGAGGCCAACGCCAATGTCGGGGTGACCATAGAATATTGCCACCGGAATAAAATACATGTTTGCAATGACGTGGTCCAACCCCAGTGCCACGAAAGTAAACGTGGGGAACCAAATTGCTAGTATCTTTGATGCAATCTCACGAGAAGAGATGGAGACATAGACGGCAAAGCATACGAGCCAATTGGCTCCAATGGCTCGGCAAAATATCTGAACCCAGGTAGGGGTAAGACACTTCATCGTCGCGAAATTGATGACCTCGGTACGGTAAGCAGGAAGTTCAAAGACACCACCATCTGCGCGTACCGATTAGCAGCGCTTCCACCATGCACTGGGTTGTGAACGACCTACAGCCAGTGACAATGGCCATGAAGAAGAGCATCCCGGCAAGATTACCCAGGAAGGAGGTAACCCAAACGTTCGCCAGATGGATGATGGAAGCTCGGCGATGAAGAAACGCTGTGAACATGAACTGCGAACCCTCAGGGACCGCCCGATCTTCGGGACCAGATGGATAAGCCTACCATGACATTGCTGGTGAAAAGGTCCGAACCTAGTCAAGCAATCAACATTCATATCTCCCCCCCTATACATAGCAACAGAAAAGGTCCGTACCGCTAAGGACTATCATGATGAGCCCGACAGGAAAGGGCATTGCTGAGATAGTCCGGATCAGACCCGGTGCGTTCTCTTGGTACCAGGGTGCCGTTTCTGTGGCCAACATGACCGCGCAGCTGATGCCATTGTCAGGAGCGCAATCATATGTATGCTGATAGGAGCATTGGACTCCCAAGTGGAATGTGGAAGCCGGATGCAAGCGAAGTTGAGAATTTTGACTTACCCAAAGCCCAGTAGAGGACCGGACATGAAGGAGTTCCAGAACAATTTGTCCCATCTCATGTGCGTCTTCTTGCATCCTATCCTCGACACCAACTCAATTGTTTGCTGAGGGGTGAAGGCGTCCATGGCTCCTGCAGGAACACCGACTTTAACCAAGCAAGGGCTGACACTGGTTGAGCCAAGTCGAAGTGCAAGAGAGAGTGAGCGGTCAGAGTCATGTGGAAAGAGATTTATCTATTTGCAAGAGGGCCAGCCAGCACGGATAATACGGCCCTTACGGAGATGTTTTGCGCACAAGCCACCTACCCCAGGTATGGGAGATTTGGAGCAATCCCCAGTGATGCGGCACATGTCAGAGGGTAAAAATGGCCTAGAAGAAGTGGGCAGCGATGCTACGTCTTATCGTGAGAACGTGTGGGATTCTGTTGGGCCAATTATACTCACATCTCCAAAGATAAGAGATACCCGTTTGGCAAGTGCTTTTCTTTAGTGTCCGATGACCCCGTCGGACCCTTGTTCCAACATCAAAGCACATACCTCCTCCCTACACCATCTCGACATGCCCTGCATGGCAAATAAACGCCACGTGGCATATCGGAGGATCACAGTTGAACCCGGGAGGAGAAAAGGATGTCCCTAAGCCAGTGATGTCGTCAACCTACCTTACGACGTAGGAAAATCAACAGATCATTCTTGTCAAGAAGGAATTGACCATTTGGCTTCTCTTTCCTTCCCTTTGTCCTTCTTCCTACTCGTTGGGTTGATATCAAGATGAAATACCTTTCATTGATTGGAATCAATTCTTTCCCTGCTTGGGCTGTCTGCATAGGATCCGCATCGCTAAGCTTTTGCTGCATGCACTCTCAAACAGCCGATGAATGCATCCGAGCGTCATCGGTCATAGCGGACATCGGAAACAAGCAAAACACAATACTTCCGTCTACAGAGCCGCTGCCTGCATTAGGCCCTTCTTACTCGTAATTTTTCTTACACAACCTGTTGGGAAAGAGCCTTTCTCTCTCTTCACTTCCCAGCGACGCTTCTTCCTGGATTGGAGAGACACAGTCTTATCGCTCGTCCAGTAGCCAATTGACTGACTCCTCTTGAGTCCCAAGTTTCCTCTCGGGCAAAACGACACGGTGACGAAGCGGCTGCGTGATTTTATTCTCTCCTTCAATCTCCACCTCGACGGAATCTACTCCCATGGCATTCCTACCACCTACATACCTCTATCCCGAAGCGTCCAAAATCCCATCTCCTACCTATCCATATCTTTTTCCGGAATAGGATCCGTCCCAATGGTGTTTGCTCAGCCTAGTCAAATTCCCAGTCCATCAACCTTTCCCATCAGCAATCGGAACTTTCCTGATTCCTGCCCGAATTTCCATACCTCTTCTGCATAGAAGGAATGGCAAAGAACACAGCATCCATAAATTTTCCCTTTGTTTTTTGTTTTTTTTTTCTTGTTTTTTTTTTGTCTGTCCATGTCTCCATCCACCAAGACGTTGAAAATCGGGTCACCTACCAGCTTCCTGTCCAGAACAAGGACAGCTAGCCCAACCTCTCCGACCGGATATCGATACACCCCTTCCGGCTCTCTCTCTCCACGACTCATCCATCCCATGCCGTGCATATACCTAGAAACGTTGAAAGAGACGACGTCCCAACCTTGAGAACCGGCGCTTCTTACTTCTAGTACTCAACAACGCAAAAGCCAATGAACCTCGTCCCACTCCACTGGCCCCGGCTCACAAGTCTTGAGGATCCATCCCTTCTCTTCCTTCTCTTCCTTCGTCCAACAACGTCACAAACCCTCCCCTCCTCTGCATAGTAAAAATCGTCACACACAACAAAAGGCCAAACATCATCAACAATTCCTCCTTTAAGCTCAACCGACAGGCTCTCGATTAATCGAAACGATGCCCCCTCCCCCCTTTCGTCCCCACTCACTCCTTCCTCTCCACCCCAGTAAAACCGGTACCCGTCACCCAGCCTGCCTAGACCATATGTGTATGTGCATGTATGCATACACATATACCCCCCATTCCCCACCTCAGCCTCCCCCTTGCGTCCTGACCCATCGATCATTCTGGCCTTGAACTTGAGTCATGGATAAGTGTTGGTTAAAGGGAGGTGGGTAGGATGGGTAGGTAGGGAGACAGGCAGGTACGGAGGCAGGCAGGTAGATGGCTATGTAAGATCTTGCGCTCTCTCTCAACAGAGTGTTTGGGAGAAAAGGGAGATGGTGGGGGGGGCGGTTTTGCAGGTCCTTTTTTTTTTTTGGCCCTTGTTTTTGGCTTTTTCGACTGCGGTTCTTCTTCTTCTTTCTGTTTTCTACTTCCTGTTGCGTTTCTTCTTCGATTCCTCGTCATCTTCCTCTTCTTCTTGTCTTCCTCTTCCTCGTCGTCTTCTCCCTTCGTCTTCTTGTCTTCCTCTTCTTCGTCTTCTTCTCCCTTCGTCTTCCCCTTCCCCTCCCTCCTACTCCTGCTCCTCCCCTTCCCCCCTTTCGTCTTCGTCTTCGTCTTCCTCATCGTCTTCCCCTTCCATATCAAACCAACCCTTCGGTATCAACCCCACCAGCATCAACCCTCAACATCAATCCTCGACACCAACCCCCAGCACCAACTCCTCAACCCTCAACCCTCAACATCCTCAACACCAACACCAACCCCCCAGCACCAACTCCTAAACACCAAACACCAACCCCTCCTCCTCCTCCCAGCACACCCAACTCCTAAACATCAACTCGTCAACATCAAACCTCTAAACACCAACCCCCCCCCCCCCCCCCCCCCCCCCCCCCCCTCCCTCCCTCAGTATCACCTCCTGCAACCAGCCCACCAGCACACCAATCCTCAATACCAACTTCCCAGCATCGCATCAATCCAGATCAAAAGTAAGACCCATCATACAAGCAAGAACCTACAAGTAAGCCTCGAATTACCGTTACTCTACTTTTCTACCATTGGCGACAAGAGGCGACAGAGGCAACAGACCAGCGCTGTAGTATCGTAGATTGTAGAGAAGGCGGGGAATGGGAAAGAGCGTGGGGCGGACCCCAAGGACTGAGACTGTAAAAATCCTACTCGCGTGGTAAAATATACAGTAGACTGGAATCGCTTCGCACGAATGATAGGCATCTATCGTAGTTGTATGTTCAAGAAGCTATCTACCGCTCTAGCTAGCACTCTGTAATCCATACGAGTGATGGTGCTTGGAGTCAAGTACATCTCTGCAATCACTACGGCAATCGCTCATCCTAGCCATGTCGAGTAGCTTGTCTCGTCCTTCCCTCGCCATCCCTCTTCTCTCATCATCTTTTGCATTTTTCCCAGCATGAAGACGCCGACCCTTGGTACATTGCCAGCAAAGAATCGAATCCGGATGCAGGCTAGCGCTATTCCGGTTGAAGAAAGGAGTCTCGGAGAACAAGCTGCCAGAACTCTTGGTCCCGAGCAGAGAGTCACCAGGGACATTGAAGCGAAATTACAATCTTGTAGTGTAAAGACAGTAGAAAAGGTCGTTAAGCAGCGAGCCAAACCAGTTTCGAGTTTGGTACTAGTAAATAAGTCGTAAAGGGCGTGCAATAGTAAAGGTCTGACCATGTGGGTTTATGGAAGTGTTCCCTCCGTTGCTCGACTGCCCAGGGATCTACCCGTTGTGAAGGCACAGTCGATGCAATTCCCATGGCCACGGAGTTCGGATATTCGGTTCAGAAGATGGCACTCTTGCGTTTTTCAGCGTTGGTCAGCACCAATAGCGGAGCCTTGCGTCTGTCGTTCATGCTCTCTTTTTCATCCATCTTGACCTCCACCAACTTCCCCCCAATCGTCATACCGTCCTCACTGCTGAGGCTAGCGGTTGTGAACGGCGTACCAGTTGAGTTCCTGTCACGCGAACGTGCCTTTAACTCCTTCCGCTCGGATCCAATGGGACTGGGTCTGCCTGACAAGCTACCGCTGCCGCTGGCGAGACTATCGCTGTCGTTGTCGGAGGAAGAGATAGAAAATGTGATGTCACACTCGCTTGAAGGGGTACCGACACTGTCGATCGAGTTGCTGCCACGGGAAAGAGCGCGACGGTCCAAGCCAGCACGGACAAGGTTGTGCACGGCACGGCGACGCTGACGAGTGACAAAATTCTTACTACCCTCATGCTTGGAAGTTGGCTTGTCAACAAGCTCCTCTAGAGATGGAGGACCTCGAGGCTGACGCAGAGGGTGATCACCAGCGCGATTTTGACCAGGTCCGAAAGTGCCAGTCATTGGGGTCTGAGGGAATCCTGCCGACTTCGGTACGGCACTCTTGGGTCCGTCCTGTGCGTTCACCACGTTGCCAGTTACGGAGGACAAGCCCTTAGCGTGACCTCGACGGAAGGCGTTCGCGGACGGCGGTGGGAGAGGATTTACTTCAGCCGGTGGGGAAAATGTTGATTTCGGTGGGGACATCTTTGGTGGCGAGGCGCTCAAGGTACGAGCGGGAAGAATATTCTCTGGCGGCGGAGTCACTTGAGCACGGAATGTAGGCGTTGTAGGCGGGGGGGAATGGCTCAGCTCAGTGTTGGGAATCTGGGATTGAGGTGCGGTCTGGCCTTGAGCACTGTTGTCCATTACGTATCCCTGCTGACCAGTCATGGGATTGTAGACAGTATACAACCCCGGCGTGCCTGGCACAGGCGAAACAACGGGCTGAAGTCCGTTTTGAAGCTGTTGATTGTAGAAGCCATTGTTGGGAGCCATTGAGGATTGGTAGTACTGCTGTTGCTGGCCCATTCCGCCGTTGAGGCTCATACCCTGCATCTGTTGCTGTGCAGCGGTGAGATCAAGAATCTGCTGCTGTAGGCGCTGCGACTGTTGAGCCAGGTATTGGTTGGTAGCCATCAATTCAGCATAGTACTCCGGGTCTAGGTTCTGATCATCGGGTGCACCTCCAAATTGAAGGTTGGGCGGAGCGAGAACCTGCGGCAGAGGATACATTTGGCCATTTCCATTCATAGCATAGCGTTGGCTATTGGGAAAGCTACCGCCAACGGCAGTGTGAGGTACGCCGCGTCCATACTGGTTATTTTCTGGGCTACCTTGTCGACCGTATGGCTGCTGGACCTGAGTAGGAGGAGCCGAGGTCGGGAAAGTGGGTGACTTCGGTGCAGTCCTCAATCCAGCCAATAAGTGAGAGCGGCTCGTCCTAGGTCCAGAGTTGACATTCTGCTGCTGTTCTGTGATGGTGGAGATGTTGGATGGTGGGGCCATGCTGAGACGTTTGGTGTGTGGTCCTCTCCTAGAGGAAAAGCCAGAGCTGGGGACACCGAGGCCAGTATTGAAGGAGCTGTGGGGCTGGTAAGTCATTTGAGCGACGCCGCCAGCGTCGAGACTCATATTGACTATTGCTTGTGGGAGCTCGGTTGTGTCTTCAGACTTGTTGATTGAACGGTAGTCGGTATTGAGCGAGCCTGACCGCTATATCCCAACACTGGAGTGGGGTATCGTAGCTCGATCGTGTAGGGGGAGGACTGCTTTGGCTCAGAGGTAACGTGACGTTGGGGTTGTAGTAATGATGCAAAAGGTAAAAGGCTGGGCGAACTTGGGAACGAGCACGTCGAGGATGACAGTGTCAGCGAAGACAACACCGGTGTGAGGCAAAGATGTTGAGGTGTCTACTCCAAGAATCCAAGAGTTAGTGAGTTGAGAAGATTGTGTGGTGAGGGTGAGAGTTCACCTATCCGCTTGCAGACCGTTCGGAAGGTGAATTCAGCCAAGGGAAGGAGGGCTCGGTGGAAAGAGATTGTGAATTGAATGCAGGCAGGAATGATTGGAAGCCTGTAGTGAATGACTTGATGGATGGCGAATGAAATTGCTTGGAAAGCGCGTTGTTGGTGGATGGAGGTAGCTTGTCCTGTGTTATGCCCGCAAAGTACAAGAAGTAGCGACCTGAGAGGAAGTGGATGGAAGTGGTAGGGAGGAGAAGGGAGCTGGTCGAAGTGTGGGGCGAATATGTTGTTTCTTTTTTGGATAGATTATGGATGCTTGGGTGAGCCTTTGGCGGCTGTGAGGGCGGAGCTGGAGTAATAAGCGACGTAAATGGCGACAAGGAAAGACAGTAGAGCGGCAGAATGGAAATTAATTAAAGGATGATAGGGTCCAGAAGGTATGAAGGTATGAATGACAGTTGATTGTATTAGATGGGGGGGGGGGGGTTTCTGTTGTGATATATCTCTGAGCAAGATGGCAGAGCGAAGTAGTCTGGAGAAAAAAGATTAGGTATGGATTTGACAAAGGTGTGCAGATAAAAATGTGATGAATGTATCTAGATAGAGAGAGAGAGAGAGAGAGAGAGAGTAGGGTAATAAGTGAAGGATGATGTTGCAGCAGAAAGTAGAAGAGAGAGAGAGAGAGAGGTAGTAAGTGAGGTAGGTAGGTAGGTAGGTAGGTAAGTAGGTAGCTTCAGTGGACGAGGAGAGAAAGAGAGAACGGGAGAATGGCACGCTGAGTGTCGCTCAGTTGCTCTGTCTCAGCAAGGTACAAGCCTAAAAGTTAACTTAGTCAAAGGCTAAGGGGGAATACGCTAGGCGCCCGCTGGTGAAGAGCTTGTTTGGCCAAATGATTGGTTTGTGGCTTCTTCCGCTGAATCGATTTAACTGAAAATAAGTGAGTGAAGATAATTGGATAATTCCAATGAAAAACGCTAACAAAATACACCCTTACCACCTACCAATGATGAGAGGCAAATTTCAAGGGGGGAAGACTGAAGACTGGAGACGACGACTATGGCTTGTGTTGGCAAATGCCAGCCTACCAAACCATCAACTTCAATTCGTCCTTTTCAATCTGTCCTAATATTAATGCCAAAGTCCTTCCTCTTTCTTTTTCCTTTCCTCACTTTTTCTCCACGGGACGGCATGATTGATTACGTGCATTGATTTCCATTCCAAAGACCATCATCCATCTCCCAACTCTCAATATTCGGTCTCTCTTTCCTCCCACACCTCGCTTCCACTTACTTTCTCACCGCTCTTGTCCCCAACACTTCAAGATCAAAGTCAGGCCCAGTCAAGCTTCTGATCTCTCTATCTGACCCTTCATACCTCATCATTCCTACCTACATTAGGTGCTGCCATCTACAGTCGTATCAATAGTATCGCCTAGCTATCTGTTTCGCTTGTGTCTCTAAGTACCTATCTTGCCCATCAAATCGCCTGCCTGGTGGAAGGGGGAAAAAAAAACAGACTCCCGGGCGCTTACGGATATGCAGGTCCTAACAAAGTGCCCTGTGTCCTGTGATTGCTCCAACCGTCTTCGTGGCTGAAAGTGGGGCCACATTAACCGTCCAGACCAGAGAAAAGCCCCCCCTCCCTTCCCCCTCCCCCTCTCCCCACCCCACAAGAGCCAGTCAAACATTCTGATCTTGCAGATTGCTGACGTCTTTCCATCTTCCTTCTTTCTTTCTTTCTTTCTTTCTTTCTTTTGAATTTCAAACTTACCAGTGTTTGGAGCATCAAGGTTGAAAGAAATTAAATACCTAGGGAACTCTCAAATTGTCCCACTACTAATTTAGTGTGGGCGCAGCATCCTGTTACAGTACTTACCTTTTAACTAGCCACGTCGACAATCTGTTTCCGCTGTCGCACGAGAATCGAGAAGAGCGATTCACCGCGTCCCGAACAGCCCAATGGGGCAAGCGATCCCTGTTCAACAAGCAACGTATTGTCAAAAATAGGACTGAAACCTTCGGCACTTGGCATATGCCTACTCCCTATACCTGGTCTGTGGGCATAAGGCGGATTTTCCTGCGGCAACATGTTGTGTATCTTGAATCTCGTGTTTCACCCCTGCATAAATCGTATTGTTGCATCTCTCGGCCTTTTCCGAATCTTGCAACTTTGCAAGACGACCTCGGGTCTTTGCCCTCTATCTTCGTCTCTTATGTTCGTGATCAGAAGCTGCTGAAGCCAAACGATCCGCTGGATGGTTCTGAACAATCATCTGTCCTCCGTCCCCAGAGACGCGCCCATGAAGGTAAAGTACGTTTGACCGATTCCATGCTTTGGTCCAAGCGTGGAGCTTTTAGAATCAAAAACGCGTGATCTATGCAGCATCTATGCAGCTCCTTTATGCAAGTGATCTCTTCCGCGGTGCTTCCCTGTGTGCCTGTTCCCCTCCCTCCTATCAGAAGCACATGTCACGACTGGCAATCCTTACTGTTGTTGCTCTCTCCAACTCAAGCTTCTCATCCCAGTCGTCACCAGTCCTATGCATCTGCTTCCACCTCGGCTTTTGCCCCTTTCGTCAAATTTGAACCCTCGAGATCGGTAAAATCCATCAATGAAACCAAACCAACCCAGCAAGAAAATAAAGCATCCCATAATCAACAGTCCCTCCTAATCCAAAGATCCCTTCCATACGTTAATAGATCAAATCAATTCCACCGAGGCCACTTCCTAATCGCGAGCGCTACTCGAAACTGAGTCTCGAGACACTGTTCTGTCTTTGGCGATGCCTTCGTCTTTGGAAAAGCTAGACCTGATATGAGCTGTCTAATAGGCTGATTGATCCTTTGCGTCTCTCTATCTGATTGGAGCGAAATCAACATCTCGGCCGCACGTGTATAATTTGCTCCCTGCATGCCTTGCACTCCGAGTATTCCGCACGAACAACCCCCGATCAAGCACCAGCTGCAGCTTTGATCAATCGAACAATGGTCGGTACCTGCGTCAGCCAAGCACTGTGACTCGAATCTACCTTCTCAACCGTCCAGGGTCTTCCGGATTCCTTGCTCACAGCATCAAACATCTTCTCCTGGAGCCAGAAGTACACCCCTTGATCCTTCTCGCACATGAGATACGTGCAGGCCACCAAACCGCTCTCCCAAGCCACCGAATCGACCGCCGACGCGAAGGCCGCGATGGACTGAGGCTTGAGTTGCGCAATCCATGGCTCGGCGACGTCCGGCGAGACATCGTTGAAGAAGACGCTTTTGGGGTCTCGGACGAGCAGGAAAGTCGAACCTTCCGGCTGCCATCGCAGTCAGCCAACGCGTCCCAAACCCTTCCGACAAAAACACACAAACAATACACTGCGGCTCAACTCACATCAGGAACGAGATAAGGCGGCGCATCCGGGAACATCGCCAGCAAACTCTTCCCCCTGGGCACCAAAAACGCCGCGACGAACACGCAGTGGACGACCCCGCCCTCCGCGCCCCGCCCCCGCCGCGCCCCCGCCTCCAGCCCCGCCACCGCGTTCGTCCCCGCCACGCCCCCGTACGAGTGCATCACGAGGATGACCGTTTTCCCGCCCCGCTCGATCAGCGCCTCCAGCGCGCCCCGCACGATGGCCGTGTCCTCCAGGTGCGTGCGCACGGCGGCGCCCGAGCTCTTGAGCTGCACCGCCACGCTCGGGTAGGCGTGCGCTGCGAGGGAGGCGCGAGTCGCGTCCCAGCAGGAGGCGGTGTGCCAGGCGCCGTGCACGAGGAGGACGGTGGGGTTTTCTTCGGGTGGGGGGGACATGGGGTTGGGGTTCGCGGTCGTGGGTTTGGGTGGTGGTGGTGGTGGTTGTTATTGCCTTGAGAATCTTTCGCGCAGGAGTGCTCGTGAGGAGGAGGAGCAGTAGGGAGGGGAGGAGGAGTATGATATACGGCTGGTACTCATATGTTGAAAAAGTGGGAGGAGGAAAGATATGGGTTCGTCATTGTATAGGATTTCGCTCCTTCGGGGGAAGGGAGAGGGAATTGACTTTTTGGAAGGATGGATGCATGCATCGTTTTCGGTTCCCCCTTTCCCCCCTTCCCACCACCCACTTTGGGAACCTGCAGCTCTTACATTATTATTAGAGATCGACAATCGGTTCCCATCTGCAACCTCTTGGCTCGCCTTGGCAGGGGACACGGGGCGTTTCGGGCCACTCAGCGTTCGGTGATCAGCAGTGCGTCACGTTCGCCCTTGCCTGCCTGCATACATACATACATACATACATGTATATTGGATCCTACGTGAGAAAATTTTTAAAACTTGTTTTCGATGGGATGCATGAGGGTTGAGAGAAAGAAATCCTATCAGGTTGTTATGGGACTACGCCTGAGGACCAATCACTGCCTCTTGAAATACAGTTCGGAGCAAAAGCGTGGGCTACGATCTTTGGAATCCCTCCCCTCTTCTTCTAATCCACTCTTCGACATTGTGATCCCGCTTGCGTCTCCGCATCGCTTTTGGTCACGCACAGCCCATTGTCAACCACATCGCCCATTCCCAAAAGGCTTTGGACGGGCCATGCACGTCATCTGGGGTGGAAAAGGGAACTGAAACGTACCTTAGCTTCAGGCTAGAACAAGCGTATTGCTTGCAGCACGGGGCAAGTCCCGGCCTCTGCCGAGGAAGCTCGGAGAGGCGAGGGCACCCCATCCGCGATAGAAGAGATCCGTCGTCTAACACGTGTCGTGATTGAGCATTGCGAACGTACCAGCCCACGAACGGTTGAAAAATTGACTCGCTGGCCCGTTTTCAAACGCGAGGAGAGCGCTTGAATGGGGCTTGGCCGTGGCACCGCGCTCGTCGTTCTGATGGCGCCCGTGGCGATTTTTGGTCGTGAGGAGGTAGGTGCTCGGACTTTGCAGCTGTCTTCCAGATTCCACTCTATCTTGACCGGCCAGTCGAGATTGGGCCACGATGCGGCGTTGGGAAACGAACGGGTCTGGAGCCATGGAGCTGGTGAGAGGACTGATTGTGGCATTTGGAGGAGAGTCTTTTGGCGGGGGGTAAGGAATTGGATGGGTTGTCCGCTACGACACATACGGACCGTCGAAGGATTTTTCGACCGTCTCGTGTTTTCTCTCGACCGGAGCTGAGCTGGCAGATAAGGGTGGGTTAGACGTCCGCCCATGTGTATGCATTGAGATGCTCTGGGGGTAGAGTAACCAACCGTGTCTCGAGCCGGGCATTGGTCTCGAGAGAGAGAGAGATGTTGGAGGCGTTGTCGATTGCTGCGTCGGGGTTTCCCGATGACTGGACGTCTCTATGGGCGGATGCTGCTATTATGCCATTGTCGATGCTTTGTATTGACGTCAGTGACTCAGGTAGCGGAATGCCAGTTCCTACATCCGCTAGTCACCGTGGATTTTTACACGCTCATGCCTTCTGGCCGAGTCTCTTGCTTCCATGGTCTAGGTGTCATCCAGGGGTAGTGGAAGGAATGCATGGAATTCTTGCAGGGTGCCGGGGGGCCCTAAAGAGACTTGGAGTACTCTAGCGGAAAGCAAGAATCGCATGTCAACATCAGGTATCGTTGCGGTGGAACCTACCGAATATCTATGGATGTTGTCTAGCTCTGCATGGTTACGTGCAGTGGCTACAGGTTCCTTCGTCCACGGGCGTAGTGCTGAAGTCTGGGCTTATAAGACGTGGACAAACCTCCGTCTGAAGGACA
Organism: Evernia prunastri; assembly: GCA_003184365.1. NCBI lineage: Eukaryota > Fungi > Ascomycota > Lecanoromycetes > Lecanorales > Parmeliaceae > Evernia > Evernia prunastri. The sequence continues at coordinate 107,637 of NKYR01000105.1, forward strand.
GATGCGCTTATGTTAGATGAGCTTCCGAATCACTTTTATGAAGGCCTCTACTTAAGAGGCAGAGACCACTGATAATCTCATCGTTCCTCTTCGAACTACACTCTGGAGGCCTTTCGAAACCACCTTAGGGTCAAGACTGCTAATCCCGCTGCCCAGCACTTTGAGCTTTTGCTACTGACCCTCGTTCTATGCATACCTTTGGATTACCTACGAGTAGGTGTTCTTGTCGAGACTCCCTGACACAGTATCATGCTCAGCTGGCGGGGGAAAGGGACGATGGTGACGTTGCTCGCTTCCCTCCATGCAGTCGGTCATTTTATCGTAGGATTTTCTCCATCATCCCCTGGCTCTTCGTCCTCTGCAAGACATGACAGGGCCTATTCTCCTGCGTAACTCGATTGGGGAAATAATTGCGCAGCCTATCGATGCTCACTGTATACATCGCAGCTCGGCGTCTAATAATGACCAGCTGTGGTCCAAAACATTATAACCTGATTTTTCGTTTACGAAGTTCAGAAGTCAATGTAATCCGATATTCACGATTGTCATAAATGTATGACTAATACGGTAATAATCAAGATTATGATTACGAGCAGGAAAATCATGTATTGCATTATAGTCTCTGTTTCGAGAAAATCAAAATCTGATGTTATGATTTGACTCCAGAGCAGCTTGGTGCTTTGATACAAGTCGTCGGCCAATACAGGTGCCGAGCGGACCAGATGCCATGCATTTGCTACCTTTCCCACTCCGGCGACATTTGTCGACCGCTGCTGAGTGCAATATCCAGCCGTCTTGCCGGCAAAGTTTCTTGCTCTTCAGCTTCCGCTGAGGACTTCAAGACTCAACTTCGACAACTTCATCGATGGGCGATATGGCTGCCTCGCCCGATCAGCTTGACGTCAACAGTCTCGTATCCCAATTACTGCAAGCGACCATCTCGTTGTCTTCAAGGATAGTCAATATGGCCGTCTCCTCGCCTGGTCAGCTTGACGTCAACAATCTCATGTCCTAAATGCAAGCCGCTCAAGACTGCTCCACCATTTCTCATGGGGACAGCAGAAGACTCCTTCGTGCAGCACGAAATTTGGTCATATCAATAGAGAAGCCAGCAAACACACTTGCGGCAATCGCCAAAGGGCCTGTAGCACATGCAGTGCTAAGGGGAGCATTGAAGATCAAGCTCTTTGATAAGTTCGATGCGGAGAAAGCAACATTAGAGGATTTGTCACAACGATACGGCGTTGATCCTCTGCTCATGACGCGCATGATGAGAACGCTACTATGCATCGGCATTTTTGATGAAGATGAGGAGGAGACTTACGTCCCGAACGTTTTGTCGCAACCCTTCAGGAATCCAACGGCTAGAGCGATGATCCGGGGCCTGGCCGAAACGACAAATATGATGGCCAAATTACCAGACTACCTTGCCTCGCTCGGATTATAAAAACCCGGACGACCGGCATCGTTATTTCTTTAGCTTCGCGGAACAAACAGATCTGAACATGTACGAGTGGCTGCAAAGTCATCCCGAGCAGCTGAAGATCTTCAACGATTTCCAAACAGCGAATGCACAGTTGAACGAAAGGAGTTTACAGCGCGTATCCAAATCTCTCCTTGTAGGTGACAATGATCTCGGAAAAGAGCCTGGCCGGTCCGAACAGAGCAATGAAAACGTGCTTCTTGTCGACGTGGGTGGCGGGCGTGCGGAGTCATTGAGGACGTTCCGCGGAAACCACCCGGAACTCGAAGGCAGGATTGTCGTAGAGGACCTCCCCAAGGTAATTAAAGGCCAGGGGAGTGCGGGGGGAGTGGAATCTATTGCCCGTGATTTCTTCAATCCGCAGCCTGTTAAATTTTTGCAACATCTTTTCTCAAGAAGCTCTAGCAAACCTTCAAACACTTTGTTCCACACATGGGTCTTGAATTTTCTTTCCCCCTTCGCCTGCTCTATAAGTTCCAGGCATCCCTCACTAGCACCTCAACTCACCGCACCCTCTAGGAGCAAACATCTACTTCTTCCACTTCGTCCTCCACAGCTGGCCCGACAGCGCCTGCCGCGAAATCTTCCGCCACACCATTTCCGCCCTGAGGCCCGCATCCAGACTCATCATCAGCGACGTGCTCCTCCCAGCCACCAATGCCGCCGCTCTGGAATCCTTTGCGGACATACAGATGATGGTCTATGGCGGCATGGAGCGTACGGAGAAGCAATGGCGGGGGTTACTGGAGGGGGAGGGGCTGAGGGTAGTGAGGATTGAGAAGCCGGAGGTCGGGGCGCAGCTACCGCAGTTCTTAATTGAGTATGTGATTCAGGAGAGAACGGAGGTGCAGGAGGTGCAGGAGAAGGAGGCGGAGAAGCCGAAGGATGAGGAGAAGTCGAAGGAGGAGAAGTCGGAGGAGGAGGAGAAGCCGAAGGAGGAGGAGAAGCCGGCAAGAGGAGGAGAAGCCGAAGGAGGAAGGGAATGGGGAGTAGCCGGCTGCGCTTTGATCTGAGCCACGACGAGAGTCTGCCTGCCGATATTCACTATCGCCAACGGACGTTAAGCGGGCCGATTCACCAGCCCCATCCCATTCACGCACACCCCATGTCCTTCTGTCCTGACGATATTAGCTCGACTGTATTTCGACACGATAACAAAAACCGATCACCAGCTGTTGATATCTCTCCCTCCTTCTCCCTCTCCTCCCCCACCTCACGCTACCCCCAAAAACGCACTTTCTCTCTTCCTTCTTCCCTCTCACTCACACTCCCACTCTCACCTTAGCCTTCGTCTTAGCCGTAGTACCACCCGAGACGATACGCCAGGGAGCCCCGCGCGATACGGAGAAGGGAGCTATATTGCATATACGATTGTAGAAGCGTCGAGTCAAAACGTTGAGTGGGAGGGAGGGGATAGAGTGTGGGATGCGAAATGCGTCTGAGTTGTGCGTTGAGATGTGGGAAGGAGGAAGGGGGAAGGGGGGAAGGGGGAAGAGGGAAGGGGGAAGGGTTAAATGAAAGGGGAAAAGGGAAAAGGGGAAAGAGATTGATGGAGGGTATATAGAAGAGTGAGTGGATGGATGGATGGATGGGTGGATGGGCGGATTAAATAAGATACGAGAAAAGGGACGAAAAGAAAAGGACAATCAAGAAGAAGAGAGGAGAAGAAAACGCATGTCTTGCAAAGATGCACTCTGAACTTAAGAGTGTGTTAAGAGTCCAGACAGACAGACAGACAGACACAACGATATAAATCAAGAAGCTTCGATCTCTGCGCCTGTATTCGTCCATTTCACCCATCCCCCCACCCATCCATTCATCCATTCACCTATCCATCCTGCTATCCAATTGTCCATTCTTTTATCCATTCTTTTATCCATTCTTTTATCCATTCTTTTATCCATTCATCTATCTCTCCACTCATCCATCAATCCACTCCATTAATCCGTCACAGAACCAGGAGAAGCGCACCAAGGGAGGTCCGTCTAGCTGATCGATGAGCAGACCGATAAGCGAGTGAGTGAGTGTGTGAGTGTGCGGGCAAATATTTAGGTGTATAAATCTCCCTCTCTCTCTCTCTTCTCCTCTTCTTCTCTCCTCCTCTCTCCCTCTCTCTCTTCTTCTCCCCCCTCTTCTTCCTCTCCCCTCTCCTCTTCTTCCCCTCCCCTCTCCTCTTCTTCCCCTCCCCTCTCCTCTTCATCCCTCCTCTCTCCCCCTCTCCTCTCCTCTATCCCCTCCTCTCTTCCACTCTCCTCTCCCCCCAATTTCCCCCCTCTCTTCCTCCCCCCTCCTCTCGTCCTCTACCTCTCTCCCTCCCTCCCTCCCTCCTCTACCTCTTCCTCCCTCCCTGCCTCCCTCCATCCATATAGAAAGAGTAGCCCAGCTATCGCGAACCACCGAACGAGACAATTGTTTCTGCTTCTGCCCTGCTCCCGGATCAGGCTCCAAGGGCGGTGGCGGTTTCCTAGACGCGGCACGTTGCCTTTCTTTTCGGGGTAGTCTTGCGGTCTTGAATTGAGGCGAGGGTGAAGGAGCGGAAGTGGGTCCGAAGTAAGGGTATGAGATGGCGACGTTTTAGGAGTGGAAGGGGAGGGGGCGTTTGTCAGGAAAGAGAGAGAGGGAGGGGTAAGGGATGGTGAGGCGGTGTTTGGGGGGGGGGGGGGGGGGGGGGGTTCTGGCTGGGCTGGGCTGGGCTAGGCTGATAGGTAGGTGGGGAGATGGATAGGTGGATAGGTGGATAGATGGATAGGTCGTGTAGGTGCAGAGACGGCGTGAAGCAATTGCCTTTCTGCACAGTGGGAAATATGCTTGTCGCTCCTCAGACCAGGTCGGTATAGTTATGCCTTTCACTCTCCCTCTCGCCTTTTCCCACGACAGATAGCAATCTCACTCTCAACGCAAACGGGGGACAGCGATGCCACTATTCACAAAACAAACGCGCAAGTGGAGGCCGAGGAGCCAACCTATTGGATTTTTCTAATTCGGCCTAGTAAGGAACGCAATAGGTAGAGTGAGTGCACACTGATCGATGTCAGCTGCAAGGTCGTAACCTAGCATAAGGCGAGCAATAAATCGCCTGTGACGAGGAGCTACTTTGAAACAAAGCGACACGACACTCGGCGACGCGGCATCAAAACAACCAGATACAAGCGGAGCGGGCGAGACGCAGGGGCCCATAGCCAGCATGCAGGACGCAGAAGTGGGATCGCATTTATTGATGGATTCGATTTTGGGAACTAAAGGGGGGAAATGCGTATTCGTATCCGGACTTGGAAATCGTGCAAGGCGCGTATTATTGACCGAACCGCACATTGCATCGAATCCTTCGTGACCATTTCCGGCAAGGGGAAGTTTGCGAAAGGCTTTAAACAAATGCGGTGTTCGTGGTAGATGAAGCGTTTGGAGCCGTTAGAACGAAAACCGGTTTCGTATTCGCGTGGGGTCGAGATTGAGGTTGCATCGCGGAAATTGCTGAACTTCGACCGCGGGATGGCGCAGAGAGGAGCGGCAGAAGATTGCACACGCGGGCTAGAAGGTTAGCTAGCTGTCCTTGCTGAGTTAGGACGAGATTGGCATCAGATAAGGCAAGGTCACAAGCACAAATAGAAGCAATCCAAAGCAAACGCGTGTTGTCAAACCGTGATTCTCAGCTCTACATATCCTGAAATCTTGCTTCCAAGATTTTCCATCACCGCCAGTTCCCCCAGAGGACCCGTCTATAGGGTCAGTTTCATAAGCCTTTCACCAAGAAACGTAATCGCTGGTTGTGAGCCTTCGAAGCAAAACACTTACGAAGCCTCAGCCTCGTCATGCGCCAGAAACCATCTTCCTCAAACCCCTATGTAAAATCGTATACCCAAAGCCGGTCACCCCTGTAAGTCATGTCGTAGAGTGTACGTCTAATAACGGCAGAACGTTGGCTGGTCGCAGGCCTCTGATAAGGCTGGTATCATCGCAGAAGTAGAAAAAAGTCAGTCGTGATTCATTGTGTATGTTTGCGTTTTTTTTTGTACAAGTCATCCGAAGAGATGATGAATCTCATAGATGGTGGGGTCCGATACTGTTGATTGGTGGAAGATGGCGATGGGCACCAGATAGGGACATGGACTGTTGGGTAGACCTCAGCGTATCCCTGATCAGTGCATCAGATCTGGCTTGTCGACAAGCTCCGACCGTCTAGTGGCAAGTGGATGCCGATCTATGTTTACAATGAGACAATAGCAGTAATCCGTTCATGGAGAGTGAGGGCTCGACTCCTTTGGTCGCAGATTTGTTGAGCCAGTTGAAGCAGAGGCCTTGGGACCCATTTTGCGGGTCAATTTTGCGTAGTCTGAAAACCCTCAGCAATCGGCAATTCAGATAAACGAGGTAGACACATACGTAGACCACAAGCGTTGCACAACGTTCTCGCACCATCGGGGCCACGCCTCCACTCAGGCGTTTCGGCTCTATTGCAGCTATGGCACCTACCCGGCGGTGCCGCTCTTCCTCTCCTCTTCTTAGCGTCAGCACCTGCGAACCCGCCAGCACCATCGAGTTTGTCCATGTAAGAGTTTGAGTCATTGTCGTCAGCTTCACTAGGAGGAGCTTTGTAATTCTGCTGGTCGTAATTTCTTTGCTCGACGAGAGCTTGTTGCTGCTTACAGATAACATCCCTGATGCGAGACATTGCGTCGAGGACTTTAGTTTGCTGTCGGATCATCTCATCGCAATCGGCCAGTGATGGCAAGGAGCCGGACGTTGGCCCTGAACGTTGCGTCTGATGGGATTGAGTGCCAAAGTGGCGAGAGAATTCAAGCCCACGGCCACTTCCTTCGGCAATCTGGAATCGTTAGTGAATGATAATGAGTGACGGCAATGGACACTGACCTCATTGAGTGATGTTTCCAAATCAAAGATATCGAGATGACGCTTCACCGACTCTCCGTAAGCTGGTCTCGGTGGCGATGTCTCTTTGGCGACTGCTTTTCTGATCTCATCAACGCGTTCAATTTCCGGTGCAGTATTCCTCCACGTGGATGGTGGTAGTGTTGGCGTCCGATAAGAAGGGGCTCCTGGCGTTGATTGGGGGTAAGAGTAAGCGGGCTGGTAATTGTTCACGCTGTATCCGAATGGAGGATTTGATACAGGCGGTGGAGGAGCAACGCGAGAGATTTTCTCATGCATAGGAGATGGTGGGACGTGATTCTGTTGTGGTTGTATTGGCGAAGCACCAGGCCGTGAATAGTGTAACGGACTGGATACCGTTCGAGGTGGTGGTGGCACCGGTTGATGCGAATCAAAAGAATGCATCGCTGAAAAACGACTGTCCCCTACAGAGGCTGCCATGCGAGGAGAATAGCTCGGCCCACTGGAGCGATCGGATGACTGCGGCGGACGGGAGGACGAAGAAGTATGCTGTGGGAATGAATCAGGAGGACCCTTTGGGTAAGTCTCCAGATACGATCTACCGACCGTGTTTGTTGGACTTTTCGGTACCAGTGAGAACTTCGGCTGTGGAGTGTTCGAAGATAGCAGTGACGATATGGATATCGGCTGCGTTTGGTCTCCCGTTAGTGCTTCTGATATCGATGGCAAAGACAACCGTTGAGAAGCGGGTAAATGATCTTTGTCGTCTCCGGATGTCCGCCGAGACTCTGCTTGAGAGATATAGTTTCCGGGGCCAGAGCCACATCCGCCGCCACCCATGACAGAGCTCGTGGCCGAGGAAGGGTATGAGTACGGAGGCGGTGGGCCCGAGTAAATCGAGGGACTGATGGGCGGTGGAACAGACATATGGAGGGCCGAGGTTATTGGGACATTATGGTTGTACGGGTGTTCCCTCTTGATCTTCTCCATATCCAAATAAGTAATAGGAGGCAAAGCGGCACTGTCATCTGGTTAGCATACACTGTCTTCTGACGGTCCCTGATCGTTTACTGATCGCAATCGTGACGACTAACCTCTGGTTTATTGTGTCGACCATGGCGTGCGATCCCCGGAGCTGGGTGTGAGATGCGTTGGACAATTTCCCTTCTCTAACCGCGCCGACGTTCCTCGGCTGGTTTATGTAGATCTGTCACCAGTTTCCCCTTGCCTTGTAGATGTCGCTTGCCGGCAGCTGAGCACTTATTGGAATGAATGCGACTTTGGCCCGTACAGGACTGTTTGCAAATCGAGCACCCGGTGGTTCCGAGGGAAGACTTTGGTCTGCCGTCACACGGATTGCGCTTTCGGATTGCTCGGAGTAATTGTTTCTCCCAGAGGTTTGATGAGTGCTCCAAGAGATGAGTTGTGTCAAACGGTTGGAAAACGTGGTGACCGATCTCGACGCCAGATGTCACAGATTAAGTTTGACAGCCACGACTTGCACGGTCTCAGATTCCCTCAGTAAAGGAGAAATCAAATCGTGGAAGACACGGGAAGATTAGATGTTGTAATTGATGCTTGCTGATAGCAAGGAGTCGATGTGGCAATGAGGATAGTGTTATGTTTTTCGAATTGAGGACGTTTGGGGGGGGGGGGGGGGGGGGTAGGTTGATGGGTTGATGGGAAGGGCGGCGCAATGAAGAGAGGAGAGTAGTAGAGTTGGTGGATGGAAAGACGAAGTGGATTGCTTAGAGCAAGTAGAGGGGAAGCGAGACTTGGTGATGAGATCGGGTAGGATTTTTCAGATGGCGTTATGCCTTACAGAACGAGCGGACTCTACTGCCACCGAGCATGGGTGTGGGTGGGACGTGCATAGAATGTGTCTAAGCTACATCCACTAGACCCCCCAGGCGGTAGAATTAAAGTGTAACAGGGATTTGGGGGGGGGGGGTTTGAAGGAAGAACCAAGGCTAAAGCTTAGAAATTGGGGGGGGGGGAATTTTTAAATTTCAGAGTGGAAGAAAGGGCGGATGAAGCCAAAAGTGAGATCGGAGATTGCTGCTCCAACCAGTCATCATACAATTTACAACATTTCAATCCTTGCAACCTGCAACACCCTAATTCCCAACCATATTCCATGCTAAGCCGAGTCAAGTCAAGCCAAGCCTTCAACTGGGAGCCTTGAAGCGGCTTAGACGTTTGCCCTCGCTCTCTCGATTATCCGTTGGAAAAGTTAGGGGGGTGATTAAGTCCATTAATAAGGAGTCAAGTACTAAGTACTTAGTACTCCGTGTGATTTATTCAAGGACAAAGTAGAGATTCTAGTTTGACCACTTGGCCCGTCTCAGTCAGTTTCTCTGCAATATATCCGTCTGTCCTCGTATGTCTTTTGCACCAATGGGATCAATCCTCCGTGATGCTTGCAACCAAAATAAACCCCAAAGATTGATGAAATAATAGATACGAAATCGATGACGATCTCATCTTCTTTACCCTTCTCCCCCCCCCCCCCCCCTTCCTTTCCACTAAAATGAAAAGTCGGTCCAATTTCCATCGACGGAACAGCATTCTTGTTCCGGAGTGAATCTGGTCCTGACAAGTATCATAGGCAATGATTGTGAAGTAGGTAAAGTAGGTACGTAGGTACGTAGGTACGTTGGTAAAGGATAATAATATCACAATGCCCGACTTCTTGCTTAGGTAGTAGCAGGAGCTTATATTGTTTATTTCCTACCTACAATTCAAATTGAATATGTATCGTATTATGATTCTGCTGGATTGGTGTTGCCTAATCATGAAATGGATAGTCGTGACTCCAGTTGCGTCGTAGAGTATGCAGAGTGCACTCTCCAGCGTCCAGGCTTCATCTTCCCGAGAGGCGGCTGACGATCGAAAATAAAAAAAAAGAAATGAAGCTTGCAAGGCTAATCACCTAATCATCTTAGTGAGCCAGATCTTCTCGCTCAGCGATCGTCGGCGCTTGGCCATGCGATCTCCCCTACCGACAGAAAGACAGGGGTCTATGTATCTCACCTAGACCCGGCAAACCCCGTAGGATAAACATGTGCATCTACATAATACTACACCACTACTACTCTATATGTTGCTACCGTTGGGACAACTGACCTACCTTACCCAAATTATGGAACCATCTAACTACCTAGTAACCGGGCTTACTGCGCCGCACGATTCGTGACGATGAGCCATCCGTGGTCCATCTACCGTCTACCTACCTCGCCTACTCACTCCCCCGTCCTCTGAAATCTACATAAAGAATTCATTACACCCTCCCAAATAATTAATGGTCTTTTCCAATTGCAACGGTTTTACAAAACCCTAAACATCCTCTCTATCAAAGTCCCTCCCAGAAGCGGTTCCCTACATGCGGCTGAATAAAGCAAATCGTTGATGCCCAACCTGTACTTGTACTTGACTTACGTACCTACGATATACCCAAGGTACTCGTCGGGGAATCCCCAACTGGGCCAAGTCAAACATTGCTTGGATTGCCCCAATCCGTTACAAGGTCCAATGGTTTTATGCACGGTTCAAACCAAGTCGCGAAACCCGGAGGGGTAAAGCTTTGCAGCAGGAAAACCTTTGTTGAACGGGCTTGGAACCTCTGGAACGCAATTTTGGGATGGGAAACCGATCCACGCTGCCTTCGTAGAATTTTCTCCAAACGGCACAAACTAGGTGGATGCCCGAGTCAAAACAATACGCAGGGTGCCGAACAGCAGAAGCGCGAGCTTATGATTTGGTACCGAGCGACCGAGGCTCCTGGAATAGCAGTAGGCAAAAAAAGGGTGTTGTGCTGCATGCAGGGTCCTCCGGAACGGTAACCGGATCCTGTACAGTTTAAAAAGAATTTTAGATTTTATGAGATGACGGACTTGTATAAAAGAAAGATTGATGTAGACTACTCGGACCGAAACAGTGCAAAGTGATGGGGTTTTGATATCCGAGAAATGCCGCTCGGCGCTGTCAACGTCGCAGTAGTAGTTTGTATGTAGTTAAGCAATGAAGCAGGTCATGCAAGACACCGTCCTGCAAGAACCATTTTGCCACTTAATTGCATGCGAGGCGGCCAAGGAACGGGCGGACTTTTTTTCCCCCTTAAGCGAGCAGGAAAGAATCATCATTGGTCTTCTCTGTAATGTAGTGGGTAGTGGGGTATACGGGCTAAGCAAAGGGTTCGGATGATGCTCACGAGGTGACGAGTCTGATGTTGGTTGTCCTTCTCTTAGAAAAAAGTGGATTTGGCATCCTTGGGGTCTTGGGTCTTGACACCATCATCCAAATCCAAAATGTTGATGAATAGAAGAAGCATGGATTTTGGCTGGTCAAAGAGCCCGCCTCTGTTAGCGCAATCACAGGAATTGTATGAGAGGAGTGTAGAGTACTTGGGGGACTTTTTTTTTTCTCGATTGCCGTCCCCTCGATAGTGATCGCTGCATCGTGCATGAAATCCATGCACTCCTGCAGTAGAAAATAACAGTAGTGGTAATGCACCATCCCTTAGCTTTGGATTTTCACACCAGAGTCTGCTTTTCCTCTTCCCCCTTCTCCCTTTTCCCCATCATACAAGGATTGAAGTTCCTATCGGTACTTCCGCTTTCTCTCCATAATTCTCCTATCAACTTGACTGGTTATGGACGCGGCGACCATGTCCGTGCTGGCAGTGGGCATGATCAAAGGGAATCCATTATCCACCTGTCATAGACTGGGCAAATGACCACCCAAGTAAGGTTGACTCTTTCCGTCGCCTCAGTGACGTGATTGTCGTGGGATGATGGATCCGAGAAACCTCATGTCGCTTTGCTTCGTGAAAGAGTGCGGGAAATTTTGGAAATTGGCATCTTGCTAAGCCTTAACCAGTCTAGCCCATTATGCTACATCCCAGCCGGCCGCGAATCATTATCACTATCACGATATTTCTCAGGTACCTGGGCCTGGCAATTGGTATCTACGTCTTTCAAGTGCTTGTACCTACGTCTTCAAGTGCTCATACATCTCAACTGGAACCTCTTCATCAACCAGATCCCTGCTTTTACTCTCGAAGGTGGTCGGAGTCACAAATCTGCAATCTGTTGTCTATAACTCGCCTCTTTGCCTCTTCTATCGCATCGGCTTCAAAGTAAATGTAAATTACGCTGCTTTGGAGGCCCAGTCGCCCTTTCCATCATCTCCAATAATGGATGTCTCCTTATTCCCGCACTCTTTTTGCAACCTTGATTCCATGTTGGCAATCACCACTCTAGACGCCCTGGATGATGGAAAACTCTGACAGCGCCCTAACCGCGTGATTAGAAGGGGGAGAGCTCCCAAGCAATCATTCTCCGACACTGATGTGTACTGGAATGTACATCAAAAGCCTAGAGGTTCCTCCCTCACCGCTTCTTGTCTCTGTCGCGCTTCTTACATACCCGAGACAGCTCAGCTGATTGAGTCCTTGAGCATCTTGCAGAAAGAATACCTCCCCAGTGCTCTTCGTTACAGATGGACAACGCTACAATGGCCTGGGACGACGCGTCCTGTATAGATAGCGTGGTCGCTTGATCAGTGTTCACATACCCTTGGCCTTCATTCGAACTAAAAGTGTCGTACAAGCATTCGCACATGCTTGTGGCCTTGGAAACAGGTCTCTACTTACTCAAGACGCCGGCAACGTTGCATTACCGACACAATACGGCCACTATTATCCAACAGTTTGACAGCTGCTACATAGTTTCATCGCCTCTTCGTTAGCAAAGGAACGAGACAGGTAACTCGCGATCCAGCTCGATGGAGTCCATGCCGGTCAACAATTGAAGTCATGCATGGCGGCCTGCGCATGTGTTACAGTAAGTCCGCCTGGTTGTCTGTACAGACTTCCAACCCACACTACAATGCTATTTTTACGCCAGTTCCCGGATGCCTCTGCCCCGCAAAAACTGTTGCTCACCAATTGATTCACGCAGTCTGGGCTCGGCGCCCTCCTCACGGACTCGCGGTGGCTAGATAATATACCGGAGTCATGAATTTTCAGAGAGATAACCATCTCACCGCCTTTTTGAAAAGAAACAAACCCGCGATCCACGGCAGTTGGCTACAAGCGCTCAAACCTACGCATTGACATGGGATTCGACAACTGCACGGCATCGACTGATTAAGCTCACATCTCCTGATCTCTGAGATCCTTCCCTCGGCGCAATAAGCGGCTTGTCGCGGCAGTGTACCTAAAAATGACGGCGGGAGGTCGCTTATAATAATGGCAAAGATAATATTCCGAACCAACATGACAGTCTGCTGGCTTGAAAAGGCGGTCTGCTGCATCGTTCTTCCGACATTTGAGGAGGATGTTTGTTCCTCAGATGTAGGAACATATCACAACGGCAGACCGACTCGGCATTGAGTCAAAATTGTTGGGGTGGGACATCTGCAGCTACGAGGGCGAGTTGTTTCTGAGGTCCCGGTGACAAGTCAGGGATGCGAATTGAGAGGTCGGGTACTCGCAGCGGATAAGGACATCTTTCAAAGCAAAGTTGTAGGCAAGCCTCAGATCAAGCCACTGCCAGGGCGGTGATCTGATCTGCATGTCTGACAGCGGTCTGTTGCATGAGGGCCTTCCTGGTTTCCACTGGCTGCGGCCACTTCCAGTACGATTGGGATAATAATGATGTAGGGCAAACGCGTAGAAGTAACTTTGATCGGATTACTGCAGGATTTGATGAAGGGGCTTCTGCATTTTTGACAGCGGGTAGTCTTTGTGAGACACAATCCCTTCCTATCGAGTTGTTACCACTACCGGAGGTGCCTCTGGCGCTCTAGTCTATCTTCATAAGCTTAAAAGATGTGATGTCAATCCTCTCCCTGGTGTGCTGACAGCGCTCTGCTGCATAGCTTTCTCCCCACCCACGACCTAGGGTGCCAAATAACAATGGAAGATTGCTTCAGGCAAGATAACCTTGCAACTGCCCAGCTTGGCCGTGTGCATGTTGTGTCCTGCATCACTTGTACGCTTAGGCCGCTGAAGAAGACGGCGGACAGCGGTAGGTCACATGTAACAAAGAGGGGCAGATAGGCCAGATAGGCCAGATAGGATGAGTACCTAGCTGCACGTCTGACAGCGCTCGACTGCATGGCTCTACTGCATCTCCTGCATCACTTTACTGCTATTCACCCCCTCCATGTCGTCATAAGTGCATCGCTGACTCTTGAGGTTACGAGTCCAGCGAGCAGCGGATATATACAGTGCGAGTAGCGTAGAGCCAGAGAGGAAAGGCCGAAAGGGCAAAAGCTGGGCAGCTGCACGTCTGACAGCGGTCTGCTGCTTGGAGTTTCCTATTGCGGCACTAGGAGGGAATCGATTTGGGACTCTACCCCGGTTGCTAGCCCGATGGGAAAGCACACCTCGAAAGGCGGCTGGTCACATATCACACAATCCTACCATTCATTCATTCATTTGTTCCATCCCTCACTGATCACTCATCTTTCGAGCCGCTCTGGACCTGGATACTTGATATATACTTGAGTCCCTGCGCAAATTGTGCAGACTGCGCATCCCCTTAGGCCAAAACCCCAAACGTTAACGGTTTCGACTTCCAGAATTGGACGGATTTTGGTCAAGGGTGAAAGCTTGTTGTTACCCTCTTCTGCCTGATTGGCACGCATCTCAACCGTTGCTTTGGAGTCTTGGACGGACCGGTTTTTCCTTTCTTTCAATTGCGATAGCATCTCAGATTCCCACCTGGGGCTCCATTCGCATCTTTGGCCCATCTCGATCAATCTCGATGGCACATCCGCCGCCTCCGGTCCATGTTCCGGTGAGCCGGTCTTGCTATTATTTTCTTTAGAAGCAAAAAAGAAAAGAAAAATGCCTTGGCGCTCGAGCAATTCTTTACCTTAAGTAAAAGTTACCCTAAGTTACGGTTCTACTTTCTCTACGGTAAACTTACTCCTCTTATTCACCTTACTCACCCTCCAAGGCCACAACCCCATGCACGCCCCGCGAGCGGCTACATTAGTTAGCTGCATGCAACGACAGCTGTCAAGAATGCAGATATGCGATCCGATCCCCCCCCCCCTGCCACCCCATCATCTCCCCCACAAAGCGACTTCTTTATTGGGCTGTATAGGCCGATGTAGCCTGACGGGACACCTTGCATCTTAGCCCCGCCGGAGCTTGGCCAACCCCCTGAACTCCAATGATTTTCTTTCCTCTCAAGCCGAAGCACCTTCCCCCTCTTCCTCTCCCCTTCTCTCTTAACTTCCCCAAAAAGCAAAAGAACAGAAAAGGAAATCAAAGGGGAAGGAGAAAAAAGAAAAAAGAAAAAAGAAAACAATACCCTCGCAGCGGCTAGGTGGCGTGATCAGCCCCAAATCTGCGGCTTTTTTGGAAAACAAATCTGCGATAACGTATGCACGAGCGCCGATCACTGCATGAGCGTTTTTTTAGCGGCCTCTTTTTTCTTTTGACCCTATTCTTTCTCTCTCTCTTTTTTCCTTTTTAGCGTCTCGGCGATGTAGACTCGGGCTTATTAATTGGCGTATTATTGGGATCGGCGATTGGGGCAGGAATGGCCTGGTTTGCGTGGGACGGGGCCGATGCCGGCGGTCTACCGCCGGGGGTTTTTTTTGGTGTCGGGGGTTGTAGGTAGGTACGTAAGTTGAAGGGCTCGGGGGTTGCGGTTGGTGCCTTTTTTGAAGGAGAATGAGAATAATATCGACCGGCGACCGGTCATCTCTGGCCTTTGAATAGAGATTGGATGGGATCGGGCTTTGGGGGGTTTTTTGTTTTTGTTTATCGTTTTCCTTTTCTTTTTTCTGCTGTTTGTTTGAGGGGAAGCGATGGCATCGAGGGTCGAGAACGACCTGACGAACATAATAGGTAGATAGAAATATATACCTAGGCGGAAATATGTTAGATAGTCAGGTGAAGGTGAATGATGTCGCCGTTAAGAGTTAACTCAGAGCGAGCAAAAGCTGCGATACCTATCTTACACTCAACTCCACTCCACTTGTCTTGTCTTCTACGTAGGTACTCTACTCTACTCTACGCACATGAAACTTTGGACTGGACTGGACTCGACTGGAAAAGCAGAGACCGCCGAGGCGCCCATTCCATCGTACTCTACCAGCCCCAGCCCCATTGGATATCGATATTTTCCATATGGCTGGAAATACCATAGCGAACACTGACTGGCTTGCTTGAACTTTGAAGCCGGCGCGAAGGCACGTTTTACCGTTGCTTGTACTCTATGCCCTCACCGTCTCACTACAATACACTGCACTCACTCACTCACTCACTCACAAACAACACCACAACACCACAAGCGCATCTCATCCTCATCATCATTCTCACCCTCATGCTCATTCTCAGCCCAACAATCATTCGCATTCGCATTCTGCCTACTCTACCGCACACCACAACTATTTCTCCGGCGCTCGGGGTTCCATTCCAGTTTACATACAATAGAGTACCTAGGTAGCTGGCCACCCACCCACCACCATTCTCCCCCCCTCCTTCCACTGGCCTTGAGAAAACGCCCCCCGACCAGATCCGGTCACGCTGGCCCACCGTGCATCCTGTATAAAAACGAACGCCGCGCATCATTGAATGCATGAATTTGCGAACAAATCGGCCTTTGCCCTGCCCTGCATGTATGTAAGAAACGGCAACGGATGCATTCGCCGGTTTTCGTGATTTCAAACGCCAATGGGCTTAGATTTATAGATCTTTCAAAACGTGCGAGCAGGCTGTTTCATTCTCTCTCTCTCTCCCCTCGTTGTACGCAATGGATGAGAAGTAGGTATGGTGGACGGACAGGACGCCTCGTGGTCATGTTCATCACCGATCAATCACCCGGCTCAAGCCCCTAAGTACGTCCCTCATCGCTGGCTCGCCGCCCTCTCCCGCAGCCCTGGCCCTGCCTTCTTTGTCCCTCTTCTCCAGCGCTTCCGCGCTCATGCCCAGCACCTCGTCCGCCATCTTTTCCGCGGCGTCCTTGTACGCACCCAGTGCGTGGACGTTGTGGGCGAACTTGTCGACTTCGAATTCGAGGTTCTGGTTTATGCTTTGGAGACGCGAGGATGTGGTTGCCGAGAGGGAGGGCTGGAAATCCGAGATGAATGATTGGAGGGTCTCCAGCGCGGCTGTTTGGGAGGGATCGGAGAGGAGGTTGGAATCGATGGCTGAAGGGGCTGGTGGGTCTGAGGGTAGAGGTGGGAGGAGGACTGCGCTGTCGGGCGGAGGGCGGAGGAGAGATTCCCATGTTTGGCGCTCGCTTTGGAGACTGGAATACGGATTACTATCAGTACTTGTCTCTCTCGAGGGATAAAAGTAGGGTGTAGTTCTTACCGGGCTATTTGCTGCTCTAGATCTTGTATCTTCGCTAGGTTCGAGACATTCATCGGATTTGGTTTTGGTAACGATGGTTCTGGTGTTGAATCATTCTGTGATGGACTTAGTACTTTTCCAGACGTCTTTTGATCTAGAATTATATAATATACCCTGCTGAACCAGTCTGACATCTCAGACTTTGTTGAGAAGTCTTTCAGTAATTGTGATTGTATCTCACGAGCTGTACATAGATGTTAGCCAATGCTCTCATACCAATTTGAAGTGAACAGACCTGCTAATATTGCATTCCCATCTTCTGTCGAAAACGTCGGCTTCTCGCCCAACGCTCGTGTCGCACACCAAGTGAGGAGCTGCTTCATTCGTCGTGGCTCCGAAAGTCCATCGCTTGCTATGTGCTTGTAGAACTCCGAACTCTCGACTTCGTCGTGAGGCATGGCTGGTTTACAGTCAGCGGTGACACTGTCAAGGCAGAAGTGAATCCTTTACCATTGGATTTGCCTGTGTCAATCAATGAACTTGCCCTTCGGCCCCTCATACCCAGGCTACTTCTTCGACTGGCGTTCGTCTTCCTCATCTCCTTGTTCCGCCGTATTATCGGAGTATCCGCGAACGGCAAGGCAATCTTCGTAGCGTCGAACGTGACCTCAATCGGCTGCGTACGATCCTGCTGTGGCTCTTGTCTCGCTCGTTCGTTCTCCGCGTGCGATATTCCGCCTGTATGATCCGGCTTCAGCTCGCTGGATGCACGGTCCTTCCTCCTCTTCTTGACAAGCAGTGGCGGTGGATCCGCACTCTCATGTTCTCCGCTATGCCTTGTGCTTCTTCTCTTAGCCGTTTGCCCTCCGTTCTCGTCCGGCGCGGCACTGGGCGAAGCCGTGGCTTTCTTCTTGGACTTCCTCGTTGGTGCTGGTTGAGCTAATTCCTCCTGCCTAGGTTCCTCAGCCGTACTAGCCAGTGCAGCCTCCGCTTTTGCTTTCTTTGCGCGCGTCCGCGTGAACGCAAACCCATCGTCTTCTTCTTCCCAGGCTAAAGGTTCGGTCAGTCAAGTTTCTTTAATGTCCCCACTCCAGTCTCTCCCTGGTGGAGCTCCAAGAGAAGCCCGTTTCTTCACGGTGTTCAGGGCTGCTCACCACCTGGTTTCCTTTTCGCCGCTGGTTTCGCACCAGTAGTGTTTATACTGCCCTTTCCTTGCTTCCCTGTGGCATTTTGACGCCCCTTGACCGGCTCCGAATCGTGTATTATGCCATTGGCGAATGGTGCGTCTTCCTTGTCCTCAAGTCTTGAGCTTCTCCTTCGTCCACCCCGTGAAGGCTCACTCATCATATGTGGGTTGTTAATTATTTGCAGCGGAGCGCGCGTCGCGTAAGCTGTCATTGATGCTGCTACAGAGTTTGATGATCGTGGTCGATGATATCAAAGCCCGCGCGTAGTAGGATCAAATTTGCTATTCTCCGAAGGTGTCGAGACTTTGGCGGAGAACTGCAGTCGCACCTTCCTTTTCTATGCGATCGCATGAACACCTTGGTAGCTGACTTTTCGTGAGGCGTATCGTCGCAGTTCCGAGGTCGAAGTTGTTGAAGATGAGGGGGCCGGAAGCTTGAGTTCGCTGTTTACATTTCGTGTTACCGCTAGCCAAATGAGGATTAGCCCCAAAAGTCCTCATCAAAACACGCGATGTTTGTATGTTTCGTTTTCAAGAGAACGCAATCTTTCTTTCTTCCAGGCAACATGCCCGAGTCAATACGTTTCAGACTATATCTATAGCCGGCGAGGTATACTATGGTAATGCTACGCTCTACAGAGAAAACAACAAGGAGCAAACGCTACGCTCCTTTTCGATATTTTCATCCAGTGCCGCAATGCTATTTACTAAAGCAGTCGTTAGGCAAGATGCGTCTTCATTTCATAGAGGAAGGTCCAGACATGGTCGTCGAGGGGGCGAGACTCCCTTCTATTCTCCGCTTGGCTTCCTGTCTCTCCTCATGAGTAACATTTTCTTCTTTCTTTCGCATGTCAGGCGCATGCTGGGACTGTTCGGGAGAATGACCGATAGACATGCCAACGCGGAGCTAGCCAAACGTCAGCATCGACGAAGATAAACCCAGATTTATTAGCAACCTACCAGAGTCTCCAAAGCCCCGTTCGAATTATCAATCAGGTCATCGTCGAACTGCATAGCACCAGGCTCGAAGAGAACCAAAATCGTACTACCCCCGAACTTGAAGTATCCCAACTCTTCAGCTCGATGAACCTCCTCTCCGGGTTTCCTTGTGATGACCGTGCTACCGACCATCATGGCACCCACGCAGATGATCATCACTCTACCGTGGGAGACGGAATCGATCGGTACCACGACTCGGATATTCTCGCTATACACATCCAGAGCGGATCTTATAGCCATCGGATTGACTGTATAATATTCTCCGTCAATCAACTTGGGTTTACCCATAGTTCCGTCTACCGGTATGTGGAAACGGTGATAATCTTGGGGAGCAAGCCTAAAGATACCCAAAGCACCATTGGTATATCGCTTTGCATCCTGTGGGTAAGCGTTCCCCAGAAGCCGCTGGACAGAGAATTCTCGGCCTTTGACCCATATCTTGGTGGCAGCGTCCAAGTTGTTGAATACCACAGACCGACAATCTGCAGGCGACACTATGATCTTGGGATTCTTGGGAGCCGAGCATGGCCTTGCATCTGGCTTCAACTGTCGGTAAAAGAATTCGTTGAAGTTTTTGAATTCTTCGATTGGCTTGTGGACTTCTGACATATCGAGTTGATGGAAGTTGACAAAGCTCTGGATCTCTCGAGCCGAAGCTGGATCATCGTATTTTCTCCCTTGCTTGAAACTCATCGACCTGAGCATCTTTCGGACTGTTATTTGTCAGTATACTCCGTTTCTCTTTGAGTTTGAAACTTACTTCGTTTCTTCTCCATCTCTCTGCTCTTCAAACCCTTGTACAGCAGACGGATCCCAATACGAACATATACGCTCATTCTCTCCTCATTGATTTGCCCTGTCATTCGGTCCTGGACCAAGATATTGGCTGAATTAGCACCCAGCTTGTAGCCACCGTATGAGATCTTAGTGATGACCTTCGAATACCACTTGCGTTGTGCTTGACTCGAGGTGACGAAGCCTGCCATGACGATGTTGTTCACTTGCCTCCAGTCTTGACTTGCGCAGGTGGCGATATGAGTGATTATATCAGCGTCAGACTTCTTATTCAGTCTCGGTTGATGACATAATGGGCATTCGCGGATTTCGACAACATGCTCTTCGCCTCGCTCGTCGACGAGGTCATTCTCTTCGATCAAGTCTCCCGATTCTCCCGCTGACCCAATATGATCCTGAGAGATGGCAGGAAGGGCGGAGCGGTCTGCATTCTTATTTAGAGGCTCTTTGGCGATGCCCTCCATAGCAGGCATATCGTTATCATCACTCCCCACATCTTCTCCATTGCTTTGTGTAGTGAAGTGTGCATGATCCATGTAGCCTCTCATGGTATCACCCCAAGTCTTCCTTCGTATCGGCTGATGTAGCTGATCCTCCAGAGCTATGACAGCCTGGTCATAGGTCAACACGGGATCGGACGAATCGCTCGTATCTGAAAACCTTTCGAAGAAATGATCGATGGTTGACTCTTTTAAGGTCGAACCTAAAGTGTCAAGCATGGTCGTTAATTCCACTTTACTAAGCCTCGAGTTCTCGTCCGAGTCGTATTGCTTGAGCATTGCGCGCCAAAACTGCTGTCGCAACGCGGGGTATGGGAGATACTTTGCTTTGACGAACAGCTGAGGACTATGTTTGTCTTCCCAACGCTCTTTGTTCTTTAGAACGAGAGGAAGGGTATAGAATTTCATTGACGGGTCATCACTCTGGCTTGTATGTTCCTCTCCTGCTTCGTGGGGAGCGTCTGGTGTTACTGGTGTGAGAAGATTCCAGTCACTTTGACCACTCGCTGAAATGGGTGGCGAATCTGGCTGTGCGCTCCCACTAATAGAAGCCTGAGAACTTTTGGATATAAGATTCGGCTTGCTGAGTTTGTTTAAGCTTGATGCTGAGGAAGTCCTCGACAATGGTAGCCTGAATCTCGAATGCTTGGGCGTTGGTAACGCCAATGAGGGATCTGGAGGTTCTGGCAGGCTGTAGAGGCCTGTCTCGGGATCTGCCTCTGGAGCGACGGATGTGACGTTTGAAAGAGGAAAATTGGCGGTGCCGACGAAATCATTGCCGGACAACTTGTCTCGATCGACGACGGAAAAGCTCATGGAATAATTTTGCTCGTGCCGCATGACTTGGAAGACCATTTTCTCGTCGTATACCGGATTCAAATTATGCCGGATGACCCGAGTCCTGTATGTTTTCCTGCCTAAGGAAGCTACCACGAATGGATCCATGTCGAATGATGTCCTCGTCACTTTTAAAATGGTCAGCAGGATTGAGAGAGAAAACGCTTACTGTCCGCTTACTGTTTCGTTCTGGAGGGAGATCCGTGATCTTGCATATTTCGAGAAAGACGATGCCCACAACGTCAGTACCTCCGGTAAACTCGTATGCTCTGGCCTTTGCTCTTTTCTTTAGTCGTTTCATCCTAAGTCTCCGCTTGCGCTTCTCTTTTTCCGCTCCCGCCGGCTTTGTGGGATCGTCAGTCTCGTCAGATGTTTCAGGATTCTTTTCATCGATCTCGTCCTCGTCGTCATCTTCGTCTTCGAGTTCTAGGCTGTCCAGTCTGGATAGGTCTTCGTCCCCATCACTTTCATCCTCCGGACTCATGGTGACCAGCGCCGCAAGTTTTTGAAGGACATCTTGAGGGCGTGCGGACAAGTCCGAAAGGTCTACAAGCGAGAATTGCAGCTGGACCTCGCCAGATATCTTCCCGCCCTTCTTTCTTCCCCCTTTTCGTCTTGACTCCAGTGTGTACCAGCGAGGCTGTGGAAAGTCAACTGGAGATCTGCAGCCGCTTCAAAGGTGGCTCACCTCTTGCACTGTCTGGCCATTGGCAAAAATATCCTCAATGACGACGTCAAATTCGCCGAGGTAGTCCTTGCCAAATCGATCTCTGTCCCAGCACACGGCCTCCAGCAACACGCTCTGAATGCCATCGATGGGAAGATCGAAGCAGACGTTCCATTCTGGATTGAGATTCTTGCTGACGGTAGGAGTAGACTGTTTGGCGTCTCCAAGGTTTACAACAAGGTACTATTGTCATCAGCCAAGCCCGTACTCATAAAGATGTTTGTGTGTCATAAGCACTCACAGGATCACTGGTGCCACTCTTGTCTTTTGCTGCCAAGTTCCTTGCCTTAAACGTGCAGCCATTAGATTCTTGAATGGTAACGATTGATAAGGGGTAGCCTACGTACTCTCAAGACTTTGGTCCTAAGGACCAAGCCCTTCGTTTCCGTGGGAGTTCGCATGGGACTTGTGCCCCTGCTGTCAGGTTGACTGGTTACTCCGTTTTTGCCATTGTAGCTCTTGAGACGACTTGGTAAGCCGATACGGACCATAGTGTGTAAAGAGAACGTCGAGCCCTAGGTACGGCTAAGTAATTCTAGGCGTCAGATTCCGCGATGTTGCCAAGCCGGCTGTCGTTGAGATGGTGTCAAGAAGTCCTGGGATGCTGCGGGGAACGCCCCTCATATGGTAGGAAGCCGGCCGTAGAGATTGAAATAGATATCTGGAGGTGGTAAAAGAGGCAAATTCAACGGAACAAGTACCGGGCTTGGAGAATCAAATACGTAGTCAATATAGCTTCACATGAAGGATGAACTTCTAATATATGTCTCCAAAAGGGGCTGCTCACAGGGTGGGGGCACCTGAGCTTCACTTTCAAGTTTCAACTGCGGGCGCGGGAAGAGCCGTCCGGGGCGTTTTGAGATTTGTCCAAGGTGTCCGCTGTACTTGATCGTCTTCCTATCCTCGTGTCTCCATTGACTTACCCTACAATCATGGATCCGTTCTCAACAGAAGGGGGTGAGCCTACGTTCAAAAGGAGCATTGAGCAGGCCCACTACTAACGACTCAACAGAGCTACTCAACATTCATAATGCCTTTCATCAAGGACAGTACCAAACTGTCCTCGATTTCGACACCTCTTCTCTCTCCCCCGAAAACCGAACTCCAGCTCGAGTGCTTCAGCTGCGAGCTCAGATCGCTGCTGGTCAAGTCAAGGAAGTCCTTGCGAGTATAGGGAAAGAGGGCAATGCCCCAGACTTCGCTGCCGTGAAGGCATTCGCGCAATACTCATCAGGCAGCACTTCCAGTGCTGTTTCCGAGATCGAGACCCTGGCAGAGGCGGATTCAGAAAACACAACGGTGCAATTGCTCGGTGGAACAGTCCTGCAGGCTGCAGGGAAAACGGAGGAAGCTCTGTCGCTATTGAGCAAGCATCAGGGAAGCCTTGAAGCGTACGCAATCCAACCCTGTCCATACCTCCTGCATACGCGCGCAAATGCTAAAAGGGTCTTGTTGCACAGGATAGCTCTCATCGTTCAGATACATCTCCAGCAAAACAGGACAGATCTCGCCCTCAAGGAAGTCCAAGCAGCACGCAAGTGGGCCCAGGATAGCCTACTTGTGAATATAGCCGAATCATGGGTTGGTCTACGCATGGTACGTTACACATTACCGATGGGTACCCCGGGACAGCGAGGCTGACGATATATCTACTTGCAGGGCGGCGAGCGCTACCAACAAGCCTTCTACGTCTTTGAAGAAATGGCCCAAGCGCCTTCCACCTCAGCAACCAAATCACTGGTTGGCCAAGCAGTTGCAGAGCTGCATCTGGGTCGATTACCAGAAGCCGAAGCGGCGCTGCAGCAGGCAGTACAGAAAGATTCAAATGATATGGAGGCTATTGCGAACTCGATCGTATTGAATGTGATCTCAGGCAAGGACACGAGCGAGCATATATCGAGTTTGGAGGGTATAGCGCCCGAGCACCCATTTTTGGTCGACTTGCAAGAGAAGAGCTCGTTGTTTGATCAAGCGGCCGCGAAGTACTCTGCGAAGGTAGCTTCATGATGAAAGACACTGGGTAAAAGCAAGGCGTTGGGAGTTCACAAATAGATTTATCGATGAACAAGACTTCGGACATGGAAGGCAGCCTGTCAGGACCAAACCCTCTATACTCCGTACTAATGTGACAACAAACTGGGAGGAGAGCATGCGTTGTTTCCTACTTTCTCTACAACTATCGTTCCCCTCTTCCGTCCTCAAGCCACTTCAGATCTTCCTTTTCTGCTCTGCAGCTACCCGTCATGAGTGGAGCGTCTCGCATTCTATGTTACTGACGATCGTCAACGGTAACAAATTCCTGTCAGACAGAAAGTTTGGGACAAAGTACGGAACACCAGGTGTCGACAGAACTTTGAATGTCATTCAATCCTCGGTTAACATAGTCCAGAGACCCTGTCGGAAAGATGGGTGATTCTAGATATGAGTCCTCTGATTCTTGGGAAGACCATTAATACGCATGTACTCAGTCCGATCTGCTTCTGCTCACCATTTGCAGATTTTCCCTTCCCTTCCCTTCCCTTCCCGTTTGTCGTAAAGCTTGTCCTACCGTTGTATCACATATCATTATTGTCACAAACCTAGCTGTCTAGGTAATCAGACTATTAGTTACACTGGCAGAAAGGTAGTAGCGACCCCGCACGCTACACGCCTAAGTTCCTAACTTGCTCTAGAATCCACGTCATCCGACATCGTTCTCGAAATCGAGTGAAGAGGCACAGAAAGCAAAATGACAAGACTTCCATTCACCAGATTAATATTGTCGTACGCTTTAGGCTCTTGTCTAAACAAGAAAGACTGGAGCAACGTGACAGGGTCAGCTGATGATAGGGAGACATACTGGTTTCAACGCTCTTGAAAAAGAAGGTACAAGACCGTTATGCTGACACGAAGTCGGGCTCGCTTCCCATACTAGCTACCTATCTAGAACTTCTACAGTTGGATTTCGCTCGCCGCTTCCTTCGAGCCGTATCTACAGGCCCCCAATTTCGCCAGTTCAACCTTGTTACGTCTTAGATGACAATCGGTTGACGAGTGGTGTTCATCGCACCAAGCTCTCGTTCTATTGGCATCGCAGATAGTTGGTGAGGTGATGAGCTTCTTTGTGCCGATGCCGTAAAACGCTCGATACATAGCGATGTTCCAAGTCGATGCTTTGCGCCGATTATCAGGGAGCATGTACTGTCGTCATTGGGCGCAAAGTCTCCTCGATTAGCATGAAACGCTCTAATTGTTGGCCTCGATATCTCCACGCAAAAAGCGACGATGGAACGAATCATCGGCTGAGACGCCTTACTTCCCGCCGTATCCTGACTTCGATCACCCGTCTTTAACACCATCCGAGGCTGACAAGCCCAAGCAAAATTTGTTGCTTTGGGTAAGCCTTGTGCAGAACCATGACCGCACAGGCCGAAGAGACTAATTAGAAGCCAAATTGAGACGACTCACGATGATGGACCGTCAATATTTTCCGAGCAATCAAGTCTATCGAATAACACTCACGAGGTTCGGGATACAAATGCAAATGGCGATTCACCAACGAAACGGAACGGATTAATGAGTGGACCGAGATACCGTACCTGAATCGCTGAGGGGTAAACCAAGACGTGGTTTCCGCTTACTGCCCGTCCGCGTGCAGGGTCCTTGCCCGGGGAATATCCCAATGTTCCCATGCCTCCCGGCTGCATTTGCTAAAATAGGCGAGGCTTATTTTTTCATTGCACACGATACCTAACCATCTGCAGAACTTGGTTTTCCAGAGCTTTTTCTGAGAGATCTCTTTTTGGACTTCGGAGACCATCAAAACTGAGAAGAAGGCACCTCGGCACTCAATACGGTAGCTTGAAGTGGTCGAGAAGCTTTCATCCTAGATCTACGCTCTACGATCCTAGGCCAACTGAAAGGTTCGCTAGTGCCAGTAGCGAGGTCGCATTGAATACAACGGCGCAAGCTGTATGACAGTAGTCTCATATCCTACACAAAGTTTCTTATATACCCCCCTCGCCGTCGATATCCCTCATCTGCAACTACAATTTCCGTGGAGGTGCTCATACTTTCCTCTCTATATGACTGCATTTCGCCTGGATTAAGCGTACGAACTACCAATGAGTTTCTCTCCTTATTGATTCAATTTTATCTTCGTTATCTGTTTTAAGCGACCAATGCATGTTCCCAATCTACTGCGAACGATGCCGGAAAAAGACTCGTATGAAATGATGGAGTTTGAGAAGACAAGAACCGAATCTGCGCACTACGATGACCCTTCGACGATGTATGATGATCCGCACAGGAATACCGCAGAGCGGGGATTACAGCTTGACGAAGCGGCGGACATGTATGGCGACGTTGAGACTGCTGAAGAACATGGCTATGTGACTCGCGGGTACGATAATAAAGCGTTGAGCAATTGTTTTGCTGTGTTGACCATCGCTCTAGCCTCAAATCGCGTCACATACAATTTATCGCCCTTGGTGGAACAATCGGTACAGGTCTGTTCCTCGGTATCGGCCGAGCCTTTACCACAGCTGGACCTCTGAGCCTTCTCCTTGGTTATACCTTTACTGGCGCCGCTATCTACGCTATGATGCAGTCCCTTGGTGAAATGAGTACATGGTTACCGCTACCTGGTGCTATTCCCCAATTTTGCGCTAGATACGTGGATGGGGCAATGGGTTTCGCCGTAGGATGGAACGTAAGTCTACAATACCAACATGCAAGTCCTACAGGAGCCTGACAAGCATGTGCAGAACTGGTATTCAAATTCCCTAATCCTCTGTGCGGAAATCTCGGCAGCCGCCGTTGTAATACAATTCTGGAACGGAGCTGTGGACATTAACGTAGCAGCCTGGATCTCTATAGTCATCGTTGTGGTCGTGGCCCTGAACATATTTGCCGTCTCCATCTACGGTGAAGCCGAATTTGTCTTTGCGAGTGTCAAGATCGTCACGATCGTTGGACTCATCATCTTTGCCTTCATCATCGACCTTGGCGGAGGGCCAACGCGTGACCGACTCGGCTTTCGCTACTGGAAGGATCCTGGGGCCATGAAACCATTTGTTGCCGACGGCAACACAGGCCGTTTCCTCGGTCTTTTTTCGACATTGGTCAATGCGGCCTATTCATACGGTGGGGTCGAAATGGTAGCAGTGGCCGCAGGAGAATCCGAGAACCCAAGGCGCAACATACCAAAAGCTGTTCGACGTGTATTTTGGCGTATCTTATTCTTCTATGTCCTTGGCTCACTTGCTATTGGTGTCCTTATCCCGTACAACGAGTCACGACTTTTGGACGCTATTCACAGCAATTCCCCTGGGGGAGCTGCTTCACCATGGGTTATTGCCATCTACCGCGCCAGCGTGCCTGTTCTACCGTCAATCGTCAATGCTGTCATTCTCACCGCAGCAACCTCATCCGCCAATGCATTCCTATACACGGGATCCCGATATCTCTACGCACTTGCCCAGAACGGCCAAGCGCCAAGATTTCTACTCACATGCTCTAAGAGGTAAGTCAAAATGCCAATCCTCGGATTGTCGCCAGCTCCGCTAACCTCCGGTGACCAGGGGCGTTCCATACTGGTGCATCGGCATTACCGCCTTAATTTCTCTGCTGACTTACATGTCTTGTTCCGCTGGCTCGCAAGTCGTCTTCCAATGGTTCCAAAATCTTACAGCAATCACCGCCATCTTGACCTGGATGTCCGTCTCGGTCGCGTACATCAGGTTCCATAGCGCTCTGCGCGCTCAGGGAATCAGCCGAGACTCACTCGTCTTCAAATCTCGCTTCCAACCCTACACCGCCTGGTTTTCCCTCTGCTTCTTTGCCATAATTATCCTATTCAATGGTTTCTACACCTTTCCCAGCAAAACCAAAAAATTCGATTACAGCAACTTCATTACCGCATATATAGGTCTACCGATATATACCGGGCTGTATCTGTTCTGGAAGGTCTTCAAGCGGACACGGTGGGTCAAGTCCGAAGAAGCGGACATTCAAACCGGGAAGGCGGCACTGGACGCAGCGGATGCGCACTGGCCGGAGCGGAAAGCCAAGAATTGGTGGGAGAAGATCTGGTTCTTTATTGCATAGGCTGAGGATGATGGATATCTGCTGCATGGCTTGCGTTGCTTTTCATTGTCATTCAGGCGCGTATCGGAACCTTCCTATAAAGAATACTCACTGTACATACTCAGCAAGTTGCAAAGGTTAATGTAAGGCCCAGTATGTACATAGTCAGCTCCTTCGGAGTCATTCCCATCAGGGTGTCAATACCCTGGTCTCCTCCAAAAAGGAGAAACTGTATATCGAGTACGAGATATGTTGACCGAGTGCATTCAATAGCCTCCGTAAAATTTGTAGATTGCATGCGAAGGAATGTCCTCTCATGGATGAGGCGTACTCGTAGAACAGTTTAATTGTTTGGCTCGTCACCCACCCGAGAACGCAAGCGAGAGCTGATGCCCACAAACTTTTCCCGACGAGCTGTGATCCAAAGAATTCGACACCACCGCAACCAACAGCTCGACAACGGCAACAAGACACAACCGTCGAGATGGTAAGTCTTACGATCGAGCTCCCGGCAGTACTCCAATGAGTGGAGATGAGTCCCTGCAAGATGCTTCGGTATGGAATCTGAAGCGCAAATTGCTGACTCCGGGTCGTGACAGCCTTTCACCAAGCTGGTCAAGAATAGCGCCTATTATAGGTAAGTATCATTGATGGCATTTCCTCTACGATAGCTAGCTACTGACTGCAGCACAGCCGCTACCAAACCAAGTACAAGCGTCGTAGAGCAGGAAAGACTGATTACTACGCTCGCAAGCGTCTCATCACTCAGGCTAAGAACAAATACAACGCTCCCAAATACCGCCTCGTTGTCCGCTTCACGAACAAAGATATTGTCTGCCAGATTTTCACCTCCGAGATTACGGGCGACAAGGTATTTTGCGCCGCCTACGCACACGAGCTCAAGCGCTATGGAGTCAAGCACGGCCTCACCAACTGGGCAGCCGCCTACTGCGTCGGACTTCTGATCGCCCGTCGCGCTCTCTCGAAGCTCGAACTCGCTGATACGTTCACTGGTGTTGAAGAGGCGGATGGCGAATACAAGCTTACGGAAGTTGCCGAACATGAAGGCGAGGACCGTCGCCCATTCAAGTGCTTTCTCGATGTTGGCCTCGCTCGTACCTCTACTGGTGCCAAGGTCTTCGGGGCTCTGAAAGGAGCATCAGACGGCGGCATCTTCATTCCCCACTCCGAAAATCGATTCCCTGGGTACGACATCGAAACCAAAGAGCTCGACGCCGAAACTCTACGCAAATACATCTTCGGCGGCCACGTAGCAGAGTACATGGAGACCCTCGCCGATGACGACGAGGAGCGCTACAAGTCGCAGTTCCAAGGCTACATTGATGACGAGATCGAGGCTGATGGGCTTGAGGAGATGTACCAGGAGGCCCATAAGGCTATTCGGGAGGATCCTTTCTTGAAGGATGAGGAGGAAGGAGAGGGAGAGAAGAAGTCGAAGGATGAGTGGAAGGCGGAGAGCAAGAAGCACAAGTTGCCGAAGATGAGCTATGAGCAGAAGCAGGAGAGGGTCAAGGAGAAGATTGGGAAGGTCAAGGAGTCCATGTGAAAGCATGCCAGATGGCGTTTGCATATGCCATCAAGCAGATAGAGCTAGAACAACGAGCTGGCGATGAATCTCCATGCCAGCTGACAGAAAGGCTCCAAGCACATTCTTATCCCGAATCGGACATCATGATTCCCTGTCCTTATGTCCTACCCGTTCTTGTTCCGTGCTCTTTTGACGATCATCCATCAGGTCTCCGTATATTCCTTCTATCATTTTGAAGTTCATGCTTTCCACATGTCACGGCGCCAAGCCTTCTTGTTCTCCACATCCTCAGAGGATTAACAATGGACCAGCACACAGCGTGTACTTGAACCTACACTTCCTCAATTTCGAGATCCCGGACGTCTTCCTTGCAGCAGCAGAATGACCTGGAAGTTACACATCTGGGAACCACCATATTTTCTATTGGACGGATACCCTCGGTAGCCGATACCGTAATCACTTGACAATACGGGTAAGTATGGTACCTTGAATGATCGTGCGTGTGAAGTAAGCAGATTTTATCTGTCGACAGACGCTCGTATTTACAAAAAAGTGGCAGCGCTCGCTGAAGAAAATCTTGATAATCATGGAAATGATTACAGTCGACAACACCCCCAGTTCGCCTCGATTGGCTTCCTCGGAGTGACCCCGCACATCGCTATGCTGGGCGCATGTCCAGAAGTGGCACACTGACCTTGACATATCAAAGCGGCCCTCGAACGCCTGGTGAAAGCTCATACCGATCTAATATGGAAGGCATACATGGTGTCGACGTGAGCTGGTTGCACCATTCGCCTAAAGGTACGCAGTCTTCCTTGTCCCCGGCATCCACCAAATGTTGGAAGCTTAGGTGTTGCGGAGCTTGGTGATGCCGCCATGTCACTCACATATGAATCTGCTCCGAATGCTAATGATCGCATGTAGTGGACCACTATTCGAAGAAGGACTTGATCTCCACTCCTGCCGCGGATGAGAAAGCGTTCCCAAATAAGCAGGATCCATTACAAAGCAAAGACGAGCCAACTGCGCCCAAAGCCAATGGATCCGACTCTACAAAATCTCACAGTCATGTACATCGTCCTCATATCCTTCAGCGTGCGAACTCTGAGAAGGTTGAACCTGGTCCCAGCTCTCCCAAGAACCAGAAGGATCCTAAAGTAGCTCCGATGGGCCGACGGAATTCGTGGATGTCAAGCATAAGCTCAAAATTCACCTCCAATGCAAATACACCTGCCAATAGCCCAGGCTTACCAGTACCACCTGTCTCAAAGTCGCCACCCAACAGCCCACATCCCGAATTGTCAAACCCTTTTGGCGCAGCCGTTACACCCACCGCTAAAGATGCCAAAAAGACAGATACACCTCCCTCCCCTCCACCAGCTGGTGGTAAGGGTACCTTCATCCAGAGCGCACTTAGACGGTTGGGCTCCAGTGGTGGCGGTAGCACGGCTAAGGCTACAGGTTCCGGCGGAGTCTGCCAGAGAAGGACAATGAATGTGGATCCATACCGTGAAAGGTGTTCACTGCCAGATCTGGATCTCAAGAAGCTGCGGAGAGTGGCGTTCTGTGTCGATGTCGAAATCGCAGGTGCAGCCCAGTATACCGAGGAGGAACCCCAAGCGCCACCTATGCCGTCTCTAACGGTGGAACCGAGCCTCACCAAATTGGAGCGGGAGTTAGAGGCTAAGAAAAAGAAGGATCAGAAGCAGAAAAAGGGAGAGGGTGCTGCGCTGAAGAACCCAAATGCAGTGGCAGAAGAGAAAGAGAAGGATGGAGCCGTCCGAGCTTCTGGAGAAGAAACGAAGCACGTGCCACCCGAGAAATCCGAAGAATTCAGAGCTCCAGGAGACAGCGAGGTCAAAGAGCCTACAAGGAAGAAGGAAAAGAAGAAGCGTTCAGAGGGCGAACGGAAGGAGCGTAAAGAGCGGAAGCACCAGGAGGCATTGGCCAATGGATCGATACCCATTGAATTACATGGGGAGGGTAGCAGCAGTAGTGCCAATGACACGCCCACTGGCGCTGACACTCCGCCCAAGTCTCAAGATCGACCGACAACCGACCCTCTACGTATATATCGACGGTGTTGTCAACTACGAGAGACGCCCATCTTGAAGCGAATAGTCGAGCAGATCTCCTCACCTTCTGCCTGCCATGCTACAACGCCGGGGATCCTCTCAAGTTTGGATCTGTCGGGTTACTGGATGCAACTTCCTGATCTCGTCACCCTGGGTGACTACCTAGCCGTTGTGCCAGTGAAGAGATTGGTACTAGAGAATTGCGGCCTAGGAGATGAGGCTGTTCGTGTCATACTTGCCGGACTACTTGCTGCGAAGACATCAGAGCAAGCTAAGCACAACAAGAAGCTGGCAAAAAAGATCAATGGTCAGACCACGGAAGTGACAGAGCGACTCGGTGTGATTGAGAAGCTTATATTGAAGGATAACCCAAAGATTGGGAAGGAAGGCTGGCGACATATTGCCTTGTTCATGTACATGTCTCGGTCGTTGAAAGGTATCGATGTGTCTATGATACCTTTCCCAAAACCATCAGCAATGGCCGAAAGTGTCAAGCCTCATCACCACAACCCTCTTCATCATACTCATCCTCCGCCTAGCTCAATAGACATGTCAACCCTGCTACAAGAAGCAATAGCCGAAAGACTTGGAGGTAACCGTTTGGAGGAGCTCATTATGGCCGAGTGTGGTCTGGGCACGGAGTGCATCGGAAAGATTGTTGAAGGTGTCATGAAATGCGGCTCCACCAGACTTGGTCTTGCAGGCAACAACATCACTCGGGAGGGCTTGGGCCATGTCATACGCTACCTACAGAGCGGAAAGTGCGAGGGTCTTGATCTTGGCGGCAACGACCTTAGAGAAGACCTTAACATGCTGGCTGAGGCATTGGACGAGAAGAGCACGACATCCCCACTGTGGGCACTGAGTCTTGCCGACTGTAATCTTGCACCATCATCGCTCGAATCCCTACTTCCTGCCCTGATACAACTCCCAAATTTCCGCTTCATCGATCTTTCTCATAACCGCGATCTATTCCTCACTCGTCCGACTGCACTTGGACTGATCCGAAAATATGTACCTCAGATGCCCATGATCAGAAGAATACATCTCATGGATGTGGCAATGAAGCCCGAGCATGCCATTGCGTTGGCAGAAGTCTTACCAGAAAGCCAAAGTCTGGCGCATCTAAATATTTTAGAGAACCACCTTCTTTCACCGCTGGCGTCGGCAAAAACCGAAGCAATGCAAGAAGAAGCTTGTGCTTTGTACGCTTCCCTGATGGCTGCAGTTCGTGTTTCAGACACACTTATCTGTATTGACGTTGATGTACCAAGTCAAGATTCGAGTGAGATTGTCAAAGCTTTGGCGAAACAGGTCGTGGCTTACTCGCTGAGGAACCTTGAACGCCTTCCGCTAGCGGAAACGTCAGACTCAGCAAAAGCGGCAATGGCTGATCCTCACGGCGGCGAGAAGCAATTGACAGTCCCAGACATCCTGCTGCACCTTGTAGGTCACGTCGATGGCTTCCCGGAGAACCACGACAACGATGATCCAGCTCCGGATGACGATTATATTGTGGGTGGTACAGGTGTGGTCAAAGCACTGGATATATGTTTAAACAGAGCCGCGGATGGAAGGAAAGATTCAAGAGACTTGTCCCCATTACACAGCGGTACTGGGACGCCGAAGAAGGTCCTGCAGGGAAGCGAGGTTTCAAAGGGTAAAGCCCGGGAGATGTCAAAGAATTTGTTGGATAGCGCGAGGAAGATAAGAGCGAGGTTGCAGCCGGCTTTGATCAAGGAAGCCAAGGCTGGCAATGATTTGAGCTACCGTAGGCACATCTCTAGTTATTTAGTTTACACGATACTGACGTTTCATCCAGGACGTCTCCAATTCCTCGACTCCACTCTCGAAGGCATGATCGAGCGCTTCGAAAACGAATATCCCGAAACCCGCCTACCAAAACCCACCAACACCGCCACCGAACCTCTCTCCGACGACAACGCCAGCACTTCCTCCTCCCTCGAACACCAGACCACTCTCATCCACCCCACTCCCACCTACCCAGCCGTCGAACCTGCCTCTTCGGACCAAGAAGACGTCGACGACAACAAACCCCCTCTCATCCGCCCCGCCTCCGTCTCACGCCGTACCTCCTCCCCCAGCCTCGCCTCCCGCCAAGCCCAAGAAGAAGGCCGCATGCACCGGTTCGGCCAGCGCATCAGACGTGACATCCTGCGTCCCGAAACCGAAGACCACGTCCACGGCACCACCGGCACCGAACCCGAAGCACAATACCTGCAGGACCTACGCCGCAGGATCGAAGCCTTCGAGGGCGGCGAGATCAAGGAGAGGGTCGAGGCCCTGGGGCCGGAGAGCGTCTTCGACATGATCGGCGCCACGGCCGAGGAGCTCGAGGCGTGGGAACGGGGGAACCCGGAGGGGTTCGAGAGGATCAAGGAGGCAAGGGGCCACGCGTTGGCGTTGTACGAGGACCATAAGGGCGGGGTAGGGTTCCCGGCGCGAGGGGATTCGTTGCCGAAGAGGGAGGAGGATCATCCGCCGCCGAAAGGAAAGGAGGACCATCCGTTGCCGAGAAGTCAACGGCAGGTGAACAATGACGCTTGATCTCCGTCCCTCATTTCTCACCTACCCTTATCATATACTTGTACCTCTTGTCTTGGATAAAGGGAAAGCTTCGTACGGGGCCGGATCCGGAATGGGTGTGCAGGCAGGGAGTCAAGGTAGCCAGGGAGTTAGGGAGCCAGGGAGCCAGGGAGCCAGGGAGCCAGGGAGCCAGGGAGCCAGGGAGCCAGGGAGCGGGGGGTCCTTTTGTAGGTCTAATCTGTTTGTGATCTGCCTTAGCGAGCGAAGGAAGGAGTGAGTGAGCGAGTGTAACATTTTTTTCTTTCTTTCTCAACGTCTCGACGTCTCAACGAAGATAGTGACGGGGAATGGAATGGAATGGAATGGAATGGGATGAAAGAATGAAATGAATGGAATAAAAAATGGAACGGGATGAAATGAAATGTGAAATGTGAAATGTGAAATGGGATGGAACAGATGAGCGGCAGCAGCAGCAGCAGCAGCAGTAGCATTTGGAGATCAATCTCATCCCATCTCATCCCATCTCAGCAAGCTAAGCAAGCTAAGCTCATTTCAACTCATCCAGCTCAGCTGGCTTTCTTTCTTTCTTTCTTTCTTTCCTTCCTTTTTTTCCTCCCTTTCTTTCTCTCTTTCTAACTTTTTGTTTTCAATCCCCGCTGTGTACCACTGTACCCCCCTTCCACCCTCTGTCCCCGTTCCAACCATCCTCTACAACCCCTTCTTTCACCTCTCTGCTCTTCCACCTCTCTGCTCTTCCACCTCTCTGCTCTTCCCATTCCACCCTCTATACCCCTTTCCACCTCTATATTCCCAACCTCCGTTACCCCTTCCTCCCTCCCTTCCAACCTCTGCCCAAGATCTTCCACCCTCTCTGCCCTCTTCCACCCTCCATACCCTTCCCTTCCACTCTCTATACTATTCCTTCCGCCTCTGCCATCGTACAAATGCCTCCACGTCCCCTGCAGGTAAGCCGCGCCGGGTATGGAAGCCGCGCCGTGTATCTAGGTTTCAGTGTAGATCTGTGGTGGATGCAAGAGGTGTAGTGTAATGTATTTCAATGTATCTCAATGCACGTTCAAGCACACGTTCAAGCGAATATTCACGGCCACGAGCGAAGACATTCTAAACGGCAATACCGATTCTTCAGAACGTAGAGTAGGTAGGTAGTTTAAGCATGAGTTTCTTTAAAAGATTAGATAGACGATTTTCCTTGAATGATTTGACTATCCATTACATTTCCCACCCCCTGTTCCAAGTGTCTCCCTCTCTGAAACGACAGGACTGAGGGCATCCAATACCCATCCATGTCACATGGCACCCGCTGCAAATGCTCCGGCAAAACGCTCCAGCAAATGCTCTTTCTCCATACCATAAGGTGAGCTGCAGCTAGCTGCAAACGCTAGAATCGAATTGAAAACGCCCACCAAGAGTACAAGGGTATGGACATTAGGATTTAAATCCATACAAAAGGGGAGGCAAATCAAACGCTCGTCTAGAAGGGTATAAGGCTTTGTAAATGCAAGATATCAGATAGATGGCATGGAAATATTAACAATATGATTAGGGTATTAATGATTATGCGGATCACATCATCATGAGGCGCGTCGTCCTTCGTTCGGGGAATCTTCGTCCAGGTCCTAGGGAAGACGGCGGCGATGTACGGGCAGCGCCAAAAGCGTGTTGCTCGCACAGGGTCTTGCCGTTGAACTCGAAGTAGTCGTCTCGGAGTATTATGTGGCATTCCTGACAGCTGAAGCAGTGAGGGTGAAACTTTTGCTGCACCTCAGTCTCTAGGTACTGTCCCTCAATACCCCTATCGCAATTCGTGCAAAGCGAACCATTGAGTTCGTGATAGTGCCGTGCGCAGTACGGTTGATTGTTCATAACGTAGAAGTCTGCTGTCGGGAACGGTCGTTGACAGGTCTGGCACACAAAGCATTGCTTGTGATAGCGTCCAGTAAGCCGTCCATCTGCTGAGCTGACCGACTTCCCTTGAATGAAGTCTCCACAACCACGGCAGTTGCCTTTATTGGCTGGTGATGGTCGTCGAGCTGACAGCTCTGGATACTTGGGGTGACCTGGAGGCATAGGGGACACACGGAGGTTGTTCAACTTGGGAGCGAAAGACGGAACTATGTACTCGTCTGGAGACGTCGTAGGTGAAACATTTCGAACCTCCGTCTCTTCATGTGGAACAAAGGTAGGCTTCACTGGACTGAGTGGGGCCGGAGCATCCATTTGAAATGGCTGCAGGTAGCCTCCATTTTGTTCGTCTTGCTTTGGTACCGGCTTTTCGAGTGTCGACGACTCTTCAACGTCGAAGACGAAAGCCTTGAACATATTGATGGCTTGATTATCAACAGAGGCGTATGGGTTCCGCTGTATTGGCGACTCATTGAGTGGCGGGCTAGACTTCGAGCTGTCACCCTTCACAGCAAAACTGTAAGATTCGTTAGATGAGGTCGATTCGTGCGGCGTAGAAATGGAGCTGCCAGTCTTCGCCCCAGAGCTATAAGATCCGTTGGACGAGGTCGAGTCGTGCGGCTTATGATATGGGTTTTCTTGCCCATAGATTTCTGCGACTGGCGCAGGCATGGGTACAGGAGGTGCATCCCCAAGTCTTCGGTCATCTCGTGACTCAGTAGGGCGCGTGTTCACAGACCGCGCTGCACTGGTTTTGTCCACGGCTGGGGACACGGCACGACCTCGCACTGATCGAGAAGGCTTAAAAGAGCTGGTACTGCCAATGTCGCAAAGAGGCTGCATGGCAGCCTCAGCAACAGAAGGTCTCGGCTTGTGTGAGTGGCTCGAGACCTCCGAGGAGAGCTTTTCCACCGTCGGGCGAGATTCGGATGGAGCAGCGTCACAATCATTCTTTGAAATCGTATGCAAGCGGTTCTCATGTCCGAAGGAACCGAAGTCAAAAGACGGTAAAGGAACAGGTGCCGATCTGTCGGACTCGTCTTGGAAGGATGGTCTGGATAGCGAGGGCACAACAGGCACATGTGTTTTACTTCGGTTCAATGTGGATCTAAGCCCAGCCGAGATGCTTGAAAAGGAAGGATTGCGCGTGTAATTCGAACTGGAAGTCGACGGCCGCTGGACGTGAGTACTGGGACTGGCCGGCCTTGAGGCTCTGACAAAATCACGACTGCTGCCCATGGATGGCGATTTCCTGTGACCTAATGGTTTGGAAGTCCCATTTTCTCCAAGGTTAAAAGGGCCTGGCGTGATGTCATTCATCCTCTGCATCAGATATCCACCATTTGCACGTGGGTTCAATGGCGCGTGCCCAGCGGCTGTATCAACCCGTTCCTGCGAACTGCTCGGCTTCAACGGAAAACTGAAGCTTGATTCCAATGGTGTAGTAGGAGTAGTACTTTGTGATCTGGCCGTAGGAAAGGGAGGGAAAGCACAGTCCTGGGGCATGGGTAGTACGGGCGATGCGGGACGACTGGGCAATGGAGACGTGGAGCTTCGAAGAAAGGGCATCTTGAAGGGATATTTGGCACCGTTGCCGTGGATTGCGGGTGAG